>JAJEJO010053967.1:113807-281274 GCA_020662805.1 Glaucomys volans
CCCCCCCCCCCCCCCCCGCACCTGGGCTTTGAGATATAATGTTAGGTCATTTATTTGTTGACTTTTTATTCTTTTAATGTATGAGCTCAATGCAGTGAACTTTCCTCTTAGCACTGCCTTCATAGCTTCTATTTTTCATCTTTTTTTTTGTTTTTTTTTTGAACTGGGGATTTAACTCAGGGGCACTTGACCACATCCCCAGCCCTATTTTGCATTTTATTTAGAGACAGGGTGTCACTGAATTGCTTAGGGCCTCGCTAAGTTGCTGAAGCTGGCTTTGAACTCATTATTCTCCTGCCTCAGCCTCCCAAGTTGCTGGGATTACAGGCCTGTGCTACCATGCCCGGCTATCTTATCGTTGATTTCTAGTTTCATTACATTATGATCTGACAGAATTGTGGATAGTATTTCTGTTTTTTTGTATTTGCTGAGAGTTGCTTTGTGTCATAACATATGACCTTTATTTCTTCTAATTTTTTTAGTTGTAGATGGATGCAATGCCTTTATTTTTATGTGGTGCTGAGGATTGAACTCAGTGCTTCACACATGCTAGGCAAGGACTCTATCACTGAGTCACAACCCCAGTCCCCATATGATTGATCTGTTTTAGAGAAGAATCCATGTGCTGCTGAGAAGAAAGTGTATTTGATCCATGATGGATGAAATACTCTATTCCTGTTAAGTCTAAATCATTGATTGTATCATTTCTGTAGTTTCTTTGTTTAGTTTTTGTTTGGAAGATCTATCCACTGGTGAGAGAGGAATGTTAAAGTCATCCAATATTATTGTTTTGTGGTCTATTTGTTGAAATTGAGAAGAGTTTGTTTGATGTTAATAGATGCTCCATTGTTTGGGACACATATTTACGATTATTATGTCTTATTGTTGTATGATTCCCTTAAGCACTATGAAATGTCCTTTATCCCTTGTGACTAACTTTGGTTTGAGGTTCACTTTGATATGAGGATGGAAAACCTGCTTGTTTACACAGTCCATGTGAGTGATTTTTTTTCCCCAATCTTTCACCTTCAGTCTGTGGATGCCTTTTCCTAGGAGGTGAATCTCTTGAAGACAGAGTATTATTGGGTCTTTTTTTTTTTTTTTCTAATCCAGTCTGCCAGTCTGTCTTTTGATTGATGAGTTTAGGCCATTAACATTCAGGGTTATTATTCAGATATGATTTGTATTCCTGGTTATTTTGGTTTATTTTTGTTTTTTTGCTGGACTTTGTTTCTCCTTTGATTGACCTTTCCTTTAGAGTTTCTCCCTTTGCTGGTTTTCATTATTATTTTTTTTATTTCCTCATGGAATATTTTGCTGTGAATGTTCTAAGTGCAGGCTTTCTAGTTGTGAATTCTTTTTACTTTTGTTTATCATGGAAGATTTTTATTTCATCTTAAAATCTGAAGCTTTAATTTTGCTGGATATAAAATTCTTGGTTGGTATCTATTTTCTTTTCTTTCTTTCTTTTTTTTTTGTTGATAGACCTTTATTTTTATGTGGTGCTAAGTACTGAACCCAGTACCTCACAAATGCTAGGCAAGTACTCTGCCACTGAGCCACAACCCCAGCCCAATGGCATCCATTTTCTTTTTTTTTCTTTTGGAACCAGGGATTGAACTCAGGGACACTCGGCCACTGAGCCACATCCCCAGTCCTATTTTGTATTTTATTTAGAGACAGGGTCTCACTGAGTTGCTTAGGGCCTCGCTAAGTTGCTGAGGCTGGCTTTGAACTCGCGATCCTCCTGACTCAGCCTCCCGAGTCGCTTGGATTACAGGCGTGCGCCACCACACCCCGCTGGCATCCATTTTCTTTTAGAGCTTGATATATATTGTTCCAGGACCTCCTGGCATTGAGGGTCTGGGTTCAGAAATCAGCTGAGATCTAAATTGGTTTCCCCCTATATGTAATTTGATATTTTTCCTCTAGCAGGCTTTAAAATTCTCACCTTATTCTGTAAGTTAGTCATTCTCATTATAATGTGTCTTGGTGTGGGTCTGCTGTAATTTTGCACATTTGGCGTCCTGTAAGCCTCTTGTAGTTGTTTTTCCATTTCGTTCTTTAGATTTGGGAAGTTTTCTGGTATTATGTCATTGTGCATTCCTTTGGTTATTATCTCCATGCCTTTGTCTATTCCAATAAATCTTAATTTTTTTCATGTTATCCCATATTTCTTTTTTGGTACTGGTGATTGAACCCAGGGGCACTCCACCACTGAGCCACATCCCCAGCCCTGTTTTGTATTTTATTTAGAGACAAGGTCTCACTGACTTGCTTAGGGCCTCGCTAAGTTGCTGAGGCTGACTTTGAACTCGTGATCCTCCTGCCTCAGCCTCCCATGCTGCTGGGATTACAGGCATGCGACACAGTGCCCAGCTTATCCCATACTTCTTGGAAGTTTTGTTAATGGTGTCTTACCATCTTCCCTGTGCAGTCAACTTTATTTTCAAGAGTATATATTTTGTCTTCATTGAGGTTCTGTCTTCCAAGTGGTCTAGTCTGTTGGTGATACTTTCCATTGACTTTTAAAAAAAATCTTTTTAGTTGTCGATGGACCTTTATTTTATTTGTTTATATGTGGTGCTGAGGATGAGCCCAGGGTGTCACACATGCCAGGTAAGCGATCTACCACTGAGCCACAATCCCAGCCCTCCACTGAATTTTTTTTTTTTTTTTTTTTTTTTTGCAGTACTGGGGATTGAACTCAGGGCCTTGTGCTTACAAGGCAAGCACTCTACCAACTGAGCTATATCCCCAGCCCTCCATTGAATTTTTAATTTGGGTTTATTGTTTCCTTCATTTTGAGGATTTCTGCTTTACTCCTTTTTATAATCTTTGCCTCTTTATTGAGGTGATCTAAGTATGTGTTTTCTAACTCCTCTGACATTTCTTCTACTGTGTTGTCTTTGGATTCTATTGTTGGAACATCTTGGTTTGTGCCTCAAACAAACCATGATGTGTTTTTTGGTTACATTCTGAGATGCAGTTCTTTGGAAATAGTTCAAAAAGTTTTATTTTGTTTTTGGTACTGAGCATTTAGCCCAGGGGTGCTTTACCACTGAGCTACGCCTGCAGCCTTAGTTTGAGACTGGGTCTTGCAAAGTTGCTGAATTGTTTACTGAGTTACCAAGGCTGGTCTCCAACTTGGGATCCTTCTGCCTCAGCCTTCCCAAGCCCTGGGGTTATAGGCAAACTGTATTAGGCCTGGCTACTTCAGTCCTTTTGAGGCTTGTTTTTCTGGGAGGCTTTTGCATACTATGCAAAGTACCTACCACTGATGTATACTACTAGCCTCCTATGTAGTTCTGTTATGTATTAAGCTGATTAGCACCTGACCTAGGCCTGAAAGAATTCTGCAGCTGGCTTTTTAATTCTAGCTACCTTGGGGCTGCCCCAAATTGTCTCTTCAGTTGGGTGCATCTATTAGATTCTGTTTGCGTTTCTTCTGTGTTCTGGCTGAAATTCTTCAGGCAGGCACTCATAAGGCTTGTTCTCCTTAGATCATTGTCTAGTTGTTCAGTGTCTGAAAATTGATAATCCATGTATTTCAGTCATGTTTTAAATTATTTGAAATGGAAGGGAAAATATAGTCTCTTCTATTATGGCTAGCTGTGTATGAATGTGCAGCATTAATAATGTATTTATTTTTGCTACACAAACTTTGGACATTTGTGTTACTACTAGTGTTTGTTTTTGAACTGTTATTGGTATGCTGGTATACAAATGTTGGAATATATTCAGAAATACAAAGCAATTTGACATTATCCTGACACTTCTACTATATTTTACAAAACCTCATTTGCTACAGATTGGAAATAAAAACCTTAGTCCCTGAACAGTAGTTTGAAAAGCTCTGTGCTAGGCCATTTGGTTAGAATAACCCCTTTGTAAAAGATGTTGCTCAGTGGTAGAGTATTTGCCTAGCCTGCCTGAGGCCTGGGTTGGATCCCCAGCACCACTACAAAACAAACCAAACTATTTAAACAGAATTGCCTGAGGTAGAAAGAGTTTGCAGATAAGGAACCAAAGCCATTCTAGGACTCTGGGCAGATAGACTGTAACTCTAGCTGTGAAATTTGCTGCTTATTTTTAACCCTCTATGTATTGAATGGCAAGGATTAAATTTGACAATATAATTAAATCAGTATTTTTCGTTCGTTTTGGGTCATTAATAAATGACAACTTTTTTTTCTCCTCCAGCAGTACTGGGAATGGGATCTATGGGTGCTTTGCCACTAAGCTACATCTCTAGCCCTTTTTATATTTTTATTTTTTTATTTCAAGACAGGTTCTTGTTAAATTGCCCAGTCTGTCCACAAATTTGTGATCCTCCTGTCCCAGCCTCCCTAGTCATTGGGATTGTAGGTGGGCACTGACACGTCCAGCACATGACAACTATTTATTCCTTTGTGTTTTCTTCAATTTACTTAATATCCAGGCTTAAAATAGTTTCCATTTTTATTTTTTTCCCCTTTATTTTTCATTGTAGAATTGAAGATGCTCCAGCTCCTTCTACCTCTGCAGAAAAAGTGGAGAGGTAAGATTATCTACATAGTACAATTAGATTCATATCTGGAACATAAACTAAGCTGTATAATCTGAGGAATGCTAGTTTTTTTTTATTTTGCCATGCTGAGGATTGAACCTAGGAACTGAGTGTGATGGCGTATGCCTGTAATCCCAGCAACTGGGGAAGCTGAGGCAGGAGTATCCCAGGTTGAAGGCTAGCCTTAGCAATTTAACAAGACCCTACGCAACTTTGTGAGACCCTGTCTCAAAGAGGACTGGGGATGTAGCTCAGTGGTAAAGGGCCAATGGGTTCAGTTCCTGGTACAAAAAAAAAAAGATTGAACTTAGGACTTAATGCAAGTGCTCTACTACTGAGCTATATCTCTAATGTCAGCTTTATTATTTTTAATAGGTAACAAGTAAGACTGAACAATAAGATACTTGGTGTTGTAAACAGTCTTGACAATGATGTCTTCAGAACTTTTCATTTGATTCAAATATTAGAACTGGCTAGGCACGGTGGGTTATACCTGTAATTCCAGCTACTCAGGAGGCTGAGGCAGGAGTAACACAAATTTGAGGCTAGCCTTAGCAGTTTAGTGAGACTGTGTCTTGAATAAAATAAAGGACTGGGAATATAGCTCAGATAAAGTGCTCCTGGGTTCAGTTCTAGTACCACACCAAAAAAGCAACAACAGCAACAAAGAAAAATATTGGAAGTTACGTAGTTTTGCTCTTGTCCTCACTTCATGCTTAACAAATTCCTTTTGGGGGGATACTAGGGATTGATCTCAGGGGCACTTGAAAACTGAGTCACATCCCCAGTCCAATTTTGTATTTTGTTTAAAGACAGGGTTTCCCTGAGTTGCTTAGCACCTCGCTTTTTTTGTTGTTTTTGGCAGGGCTGGGGATTGAACCCAGGGCCTTGTGCTTTCGAGGCAAGCACCCTACCAGCTGAGCTATATCCCCAACCCAGCACCTCACTTTTGCTGAGGCTGACTTTGAACCTGCCACTGGGATTACAGGCATGCACCACCATGCCATCATGCTTAACCAAATTCTGCTGAACAACTTTTTCTTCTTATAGTCTTAAACATTCACTACCATTACATGATGATTTTACTTTATGTTGCTATTTTTGTTTTTTTGAGTAAATAAGCAATAGGAAGAGGAACTTCTTAATATTGCATTATTATAAATCTGTGTCTGCATCTCCCATTTTGGGTATCTGTTTATCTCATCCTCTTAGCCCTACTAAAGATTTTTTTTGTGTGTTTTGTTCTTGTTTTACAATGCTTGAGATTCAACAGTCCCTATCACTGACCTATACCCTAGTCCCTCAAAAGTTTTTTCTCGTACAGTTTTGGGGTCCCAAGACACTCTCAGGGATTCATTGATACCATATTTTCATAATAAGACTGCTTATTTCACCGTATTGATCATTGGCACTAATATTGCAAAGCCAATGGTGGATAAATCTCATGTCCTCATAACATAAATCAAGGTAATAGCACCAAATAGTACTAGCAGCTCTTTTGTTCTTCACTACCATTTTCACTTAGAAATGTCCATAATGGAGCACTACAAACTAAATTTACTAGGGGCTGGGGATATAGCTCAGTTGGTTGAGTGCCTGCCTCGCATGCACAAGGCCCTGGGTTCAATCCCCAGCACCGCAAAACAAACAAACAAACAAACAAAAAAAACTAAATTTACTAATTCTCAGTCCTTGACTACATGACTTTGTAATATTCTATTTGATAAAATATGAATTATGGATAAAGCCCTCCTGTTCATATTATATATGTGTACATATGTATATATATATTTGTATTGGGGATTGAACCCAGAGGCACTGTACCACTGAGCCTCGTCCCTAGCACCCCCCCCCCCCTTTTTTTTTTTTTGGCGGGGCTGGGGATTGAACCCAGGGCCTTGTGCTTGCGAGGCAGGCACTCTACCAACTGAGCTATATCCCCAGCCTCAAGCCCCTTTTTAATTTTTTTTTTTTTTTTGGTACTGGGGATTGAACCCAGGGGGCACTCCACCACTGAGCTACATCCGCAGCCCTATTTTGTATTTTATTTAGAGACAGGGTCTCACTGAGTTGCTTAGGGCCTCGCTAAGTAGGTGAGGCTGGCTTTGAACTCGAGATCCTCCTGCCTCACCCTCCCAAGTGCTGGGATTACAGGCATGTGCCACCACGCCCGGCTCCCTTTTTAATTTTTAAATTTGAGATGGTCTCCCTTAGTTGCTGAAGCTGGCCTTGAACTTGTGATTTTCTTGCCTTAGCCGCCTTCTGATTAGCAGTGTGTAAAATGCCAGGCTGCCCTTTGTATATTATTGAAGTAGGTAAGAGTTAAGGAAAGGGGCTGGGGTTGAAGCTCAGTGGTAGAACACTTACCTTGTACATATGAGGCACTGGATTCCATCCTTAGCACCACATAAAAATAAGTAAATAAAACAAAGGTATTGTGTCCATCTGCAACTAAAAAGAAAAAAAAATTAGGGAAAGCACTTTTACCACTGTTTGAATTAAGAATTAAATGATTTGTTTTTCATGTAATTTGTTTTACCTGAAAGAATGACCAAAAAAATGAGTAGTCTTGGGTATTGGGCAGTCATTTTATCTAAAAATGAGTTGAATGAGTTACTTAAAGAGAGCGCAACTACCAGTATCTATTACCACGTAGAGAATTTGAGTTTGAGCTCTTGTTTGTTTTGTCATACCTGGAATTAAGACCAGGAGCACTCTACTAGTGAGAGCTACATCTCCAGCCCTTTTATTTTTTTATTTTGAGACAGGGTCTTACAAAGTTGCCCAAGTTGGCATGGAACTCATGATTCCCCTGCCTTAGCTTCCCCAGTCTCTGGATATACTGGTGTGTGTCACTCTGCTTAGCCAATTCATTATTTATTTATTTATTTATTTATTTATTTATTTATTTATTTTTGGAACTGGGGATTGAACTCAGGGGCACTTGGCCACTGAGCCACATCCCCAGCCCTATTTTGTATTTTTTATTTAGAGACAGCATCTCGCTGAGTTGCTTAGCACCTTGCCCTTGCTGAGGCTGGCTTTGAACTCGCAATCCTCCTGCCTCAGCCTCCCCAGCCGCTGGAATTACAGGTGTGGGCCACCACGCCCGGCTCAATTCATTTTGTTTTGTTAGTGGACATTATTTCATAATGTAGACATATCACAGTTTGTTTATCCACTTGGGTTTCTAGTTTGGAACTGTTACAAATAAAGCTGCTGTGAATATTTGTGTCCCAAGTCTTTGTATGGGCATACCTAGGAATGAAATACTTGGATCATATGGTAGTTATTTCAGACAGTCTTTCTGTGTTGCCCTGACTGGCCTTGAACTTGGGAATCTGTGTAGCCTTCCAAGTAGCTGGAACTACAGAGATGTACCAGCATGTCCAGTCTTTTTTGGGGCGGGCGGGGGGCATCATTTTAGTGGAAGTGAATGGTATCTCAGTAAGGGTTTATTTTGCATTTTTTGAATGACTAATGATGTTGACCTTATTTTCACATGCTTATGAAAGTGCTTTGTCACCTAGAAGTTTTGCATATATATTTCCTAGTAAGGTTTGCCCTTTGCCCTTTTTTTTTTGGTACTGGGGATTGAACTCAGGGGCACTCCACCACTGAGCCACATCCCCAGCCCTATTTTGTAGTTTATTTAGAGACAGGGTCTCACTGAGTTGCTTAGGGCCTCGCTAAGTTGCTGAGACTGGCTTTGAACTCGTGATCCTCCTGCCTCAGCCTCCCAAGTGCTGGGATTACAGGCGTGCGCCACCATGCCTGGCAAGGTTTGCCCTTTTTAAAAAATTACTTCTCCCTTCTGTTTTTCTTTTTAATATTTTTTAGTTGTAGGTGGACACAATGCCTTTATTTATTTACTTTTATGTGGTGCTGAGGATCGAACCTAGTGCCTCACATGTGCTAAGGCAGGTGCTCCACCACTGAGTCACATCCCAGCCCTATTTTGTATTTTTATTTAGAGACAGGGTCTCACTGAGTTGCTTAGCACTTCGCTAAGTTGCTGAGGCTGGCTTTGAACTTGCGTTCCTCCTGCCTCAACCTCTCAAGTGCTGGGATTATAGGTGTGCACCACCATGCCCGGCAAGAAGTCTTAACCAAACCTAAAGTCATATACTGTTTTTCTCCTAGAAGTTACAACGTTTTAACATCTTAAATTTAGAAAGCCTGTGATCTATTTCAAGTCAATTTTTTTTATTAAGGTGTGAGATAAGAATTGAAGTTCACTTTTTTGACTATCATGTGGATAGTCATTCTAGTACCATTTGTTTAAAAGATTGTTCTCTATTGAATTGCCTGGCACCTTGGTCAGAATTTTCAATTGGCAGTATATGTATAGATTTATTTTTATTTTCTGTTCTATTTGGCCTGTGTGACTTTTTATACCAATCTCACACTAGATCACTGCTTCTTGCCCTGTTTACCAAAGACTTTTTTGTATGAACTAATGGTTCCTTTGATTCTTTGTTGGTTAGTTAGTAAGTATAGTAACATTCAGGGTATGCTTTGTGAATAGATAAACCTTTAAAATTTTCTATTGAAGCGGTTTCTTTTGGTTTTGCAGTGGTAAATAAATGTGAGTTAGCTAGATCTTACTTCAGGATCAAAATGAAAAAAAAAAATTTGGTTTAAATGTAGCAGGTATTCAACAAGTGTTGATCTAAATAGTATTTGACACTAAAATCTTTTTCTTGCAGCCTGGATGTGGATAGTGAAGCTAAAAAACTATTGGGATTAGGACAGAAACATCTGGTGATGGGAGATATTCCAGCAGCTGTCAATGCATTCCAAGAAGCAGCTAGTCTTCTGTAAGTATGGTGTGTTTTATTATATGTAATATTATGTTCCCAATAATCCTTAAAGTTGTTTTCGCTCAAGATCCTGAGTTTCATCCCCACTGGCACCACTACTGGAAAAAGAGGAGTTATTCTGTAGGGGAAAAGAACGAAGAGCAAGCGCTGAGTTGAAGCTCAGTGATAGAGTGCTTCCCTAATATTCAAGAGGCTCTAATTCAGTTCTCAGCTTTGCAAAAAACAAAAACCAACAACAACAACCCAAAACTGAATGTTTTTCATGTAGGAGTTTATTCCTGTAAGTATAAAACCCAATTATTACTGAGGAATTTCAACCTTTGATTTTTTTTTTTTTTTGGTGGGGGGGACAGTGATAGGGATTGAACTCAGTGCTTTCTGCATGCTAGACAAGTTGTCTCCCACTGAGCTACATCCCTAGCCCTATTTTCAACCTTTTTTTTTTTTTTTTTTTTAAAGATTTTTATTAGTTGTTGATGAACCTTTGTATGTGGTGCTGAGAATTGAACTCAGTGCCTCACGCATGCTAGGCAAATGCTCTACCACTAAGACTTCCCCAGCTGTTGGTATTTTTTTTTTGTACTGGGGATTGAACCCAGGGGCACTCCACCACTGAGCCAGATCCCCAGCCCTATTTTGTATTTTATTTAGAGACAGGGTCTCGCTGAGTTGCTTAGGGCCTCGCTAAGTTGCTGAGGCTGGCTTTGAACTCGCGATCCTCCTGCCTCAGCCTCCCAAGTGCTGGGATTACAGGCATGTGCCACCACGCCTGGCTTGATTTTTCTTATAAGGTAAGTTGTATTCCAGTCACAGTTAATTAGGGGAAACCAACTTGTACTGGCTTGTTCAGGACTTACCCAGTTATTACTATTTTAAATGGTGCTATGGATCAAACCAAGGGCTTTTTGCACATTGGGGAAGTATTCCCTTCCCAGAGATTTTATAGTATGTTTTTGGCAGTGGACCTTTATTGTATTTATATGTGGTGTTGAGAATCAAACCCAGTGCTTCAGACATGATCGGCAAGTGCTCCACCACTGAGCTAAAACCCTGGCTCAGCATTTTTTTTCCCTATATGCATGTTTGTTTATTTTCGATACTGAGGATTGAAACCAGTAGTGCTTTACCACTGAACTATATCTTCAGTCCTTGAGTAAGTTAAATCTTTACCTTTTTTCTTACAACTTAGTTTGAACTAGTTTCCTCTAATATAGTATTATCAATAGTAAATGAAGGTCAATCATATTTCCTAAATAGTTGGTTACATTGTTTTTGTGTAGAAATCTTCCTTGTAAAAGAAATAGTCCTGGGGCTGGTGATGTGACTCAGTGGCTTGCCTAGTAGCATTTGTAAGGCCCCACATTCAGTCCCTAGCACCAGAAAAACAAAACAAAAAAATCAACAAAGAAAAAATGTGGAGAGTTAAAAAAGAAATAGCCTTAATGAAGCATTTATGGGTTTCAGTTTTGTGTGTGGAGTTTTTTTTTTTTTTTTGATACCAGGGCTTAAACCCAGGGATACTCAACCACTGACCACATCCTTAGCCCTTTTTGTATTTTATTTAGAGAAAGGGTTTAGCTGAGTTGCTTAGGGCCTTGCTAAATTGCTGAGGCTGGCTTTGAACTCTTGATCCTCATGTCTCAGCTTCCTGAGCCACTAGAATACAGGCCTGTACCACTGTGCCCAGCAGGTTTCAGATTTGAAGCTCACCTTTTGCCTAGCCCAGTTCCTCCCAACATCAAGAACAGAGTATTATTCCTAGAGGTCCCCAGTAATCTCTTGTCTGGTCCCTGACCTCTGGCCTCTTTGGTCATCTCTACCTGGGATTAATGAATTAAGGTTCTAGTATTTAGTGGTGTACTAGGGGTAGAGCCCACTTTTGATCTGATAAGCATTTAGATGTTTTTATGTTAAAAATGTATGGGTTTTTGTTTTTGTTTTTGTGGTGCTGGGGATTGAACCCAGGACGTTGTGCTTAACAAGGCAAGCACTCTACCAACTGAACTATATTCCCAGCCCCCCAAAATGTATGGGTAAGATTGTTCATTCATCCTAGATCCTAGAGGGGTCTTTTACTGTATGAAACCTGATCTTCTTGCCTTGAATAGAAATATCTCTTCCTTCCCATTCAGCACACTTGTATGATTTCTTTCTTTTTTTTTTTTTTCCCCCGTACCAGAGATTGAACTTTGGTGCTCTGAAACACTAAGTCACATTCCCAGCCCTTTTTTGTATTTTATTTAGAGACAGTGTCTCACTGAGTTGCTTAGGCCCTCAGCCTCTTGGAGATGCTGGGATTAGAGGCATGGGCCACCTTGCCCAGTACACTTATGTGATTTCTTCCCTACTTCTTCCTTGTTTAGATATTATTAGCTAAACCTTAAATACAGTGCTGTATATTTCTAAGCATTGTTTTAAATGTTTTTATGTGCATGATTTCTATTTAGTTCTTACAGTCGGTCTTAGTTAATCGTTAATACATTCCTACTTTACAGTCTCATCTTTCTCAAAACTAAGGCACTGAAAATGAGTAATTTGTCTAAGGCTGTACAACTAGTTAATGGTTAGAGGTAAACTTTGGACTCGGGCAGTCTCACTCCAGAGATCATGTTCTTTATATCACGATGCCTTTCTATGGTGTTCTCTCATTGTCTAGGTCCCAGCCAGGGTCATATTAACTATTGTGGTCCAGTATCTTGTGACAGGAAGAATACCTATTAATATCATTTGGCTGTTAGGTTATATACTAACTACAGCAAATTGATATCACTTAGAATATACATTATATATAGATGTAACATTAACTGCTTACATTGTTAATAATAACAAGTTCAGATTTTGGCTATTTTTGGCAGAGGTAAGAAGTATGGAGAAACTGCTAATGAGTGTGGAGAAGCCTTCTTTTTCTATGGAAAATCACTATTGGAATTAGCAAGGTATGTTTTTCAAACCTCAGTTTATAAATGGAATGTTTTACATAATTTTGGTCTATTTAAAAATGGAAGTTTCCTTGTTTGCTAAGATTGTTTACTAGCTTTGTAATTTTACATTAGCTAAGCAAGACTCATTTTACCTAGAAAAGCAGGTTATGAAAGAGTTTGAAATATTGATGGAAATTGTAACTGGCACTTGATTTAAAGAATAAAATTACTGAAGTTTGACTTGTGATTATTAGAAGCACAGATCTTAGTGAATGAGTAATAATTCATCAAAATTCAGTATAGAAGAATGAATCCTTAGGCACTGCGCTAGCTCAAACAGTCATTGAATAGGGACTCATTGGAGTTTGAAATAAGTAGCATGTGAGAATATCTAGTAAGGAACAATCCCAAGTAGTCTTTGGGACTGTTGGAAAGTTCTTGACTATCATTCACCAGAATAATGTATATAGAGGTTATGTAAACTAGCAAGTGATGTGTCATTTATTTAATCTCAGTTCTGGTTAAGTTTGTGATTTTATAATTAGAGGACTCTGATTTGCCGTGAAACTTTTGGCAGAATGTTAACGGTTATGTAGAGAAGGTGGGAATAGACGAAAGTTGGGGAACTATATATGGCTCTGTTATAAAAGAACGAATTAAAAAAAAGAATGAATATAAGATTTCTTTTGACAAGAGTCATTAATGCTTTTCAAGTGGCTGGATGAACAGTGTTTTTATTTCCTTCAGCATTCTTTTTTGTTTGTTTGTTTTTGTTTTTGAAAGTCATGACCAGAGAAGGGTCATGCTTTATGCTATTTTTTTTTTTTAATTATTTCGATTCATTGTACACAAAGGGGGTACAACTGTTGTTTCTCTGGTTGTACAGGAAGTAGAGTTGCACCATTTGCATAATCATACATGTACATAGGGTAATGATGTTTGTCTCATTCTGTTATTTTTAAGTTTTTTTATTTGGCAATGGACATTTATCTATCTATTTACTTACTTATTTAATTTATATGTGGTATTGAGAATTGAACCCAGTGCCTCACACATGCTAGGCAAGTGCTCTGCCACTGAGCCACAACCCCAGCCCTCCTTCAGCATTCTTACAGCTTTAATTTATTTTAGAAGTTGTGATCATTGTTTTTCTTCCATAAATATGTACAGTGTTATACTCCTTGAGCTTGCTTACTCTTCTGTTGCTTTTGTAATGTAGGCTACATTGTTAGGTTGTAGCTGTTATTAAACCTTTGGTGCTTTCTCCTCTTATTCTCCTAGAATGGAGAATGGTGTGTTGGGAAATGCCTTGGAAGGTGTGCGTGTGGAGGAGGAAGAAGGAGAAAAAACAGAAGATGAATCTCTGGTAGAAAATAATGATAACATAGATGGTATGTGGAGTTGCATGTGACATTCAAGAGATGCGACGTCTTGTATCTTGTATACAAGTGATGGAAGTAGGGCTTTCCCTGCCCTGGCTGGTCTCTCCTAAGATGCTTGGAATGATATCTGCATCTAGTAGAGACTGCAAGGGGTGAAGCCCATTACTGAAAGTGACAGCAGGCTTTTGTGAGAGGGTTGCTTAATTTATCAAGTAAATATGGTCATTTAAATAGGTGTTTTAAACATTAAGACATTAAAAGTATATATTTTTTAAAATGGTTTGTGAAGTTCAATTAATAGTAATTCTTTTGGAGCCCTTTTAATTTCTTGTGTCTAAGAAAAATATTTTTCAGCTGGGTTTGGCTACTAGCATTTTACAAATTAGGTAGAGGTTTATATTGTTTAACATAGAACAAAAAGCTTGGCATCTCTTACCTAACTGGTAATCAGAATGCTCACAGCAAATCTAGTTTAAGGTGCTTTGGTTTCTTTTGCAGTAAGTTCCTCTGCTAGCCGAGACTCTTTCCTTTGCTTTTCTCAAGGGGGCAAATAATTTTTAGGCCATCTGCTAAATCTTAGGCCTTTTGAGGGTTTAAGGGAATGTGTTTTTAGTTTCCATTTATGCTTTTATCATTAAACTCGAAGACATGTTTATGCTTAATGTTCTTTAACCATGTAGAGGAAGCAAGGGAAGAGTTGAGAGAACAGGTTTATGACGCCATGGGAGAAAAAGAAGCCAAAAAACCAGAAAGCAAGTCTTTGGCAAAGCCTGAAACTGGTAAACAACAGGAGAATGAAATGGAGAAGGGTGAAAGAGAAGATATGGATATAAGTGAGCCTGCAGAGAAGTTACAGGAAAAAATTGAATCGACTCCAAATCTGTTAAATGAAACTTCTGAAGAGGCAAAAGGAGCAGCAGCACCTGAAGGACTGAATGAACCTGAGGTCACTTCTGAGAAGCCAGAACAGGAAGCATCAGATACTGAGGAAGGAAAATCAGTTTCTGGAACTGAAGTCCAGAAAGAAGAGTGCAGAGAAAAAGGAGGGCAGGAGAAGCAGGGAGAGGTAATTGTGAGCATAGAGGAGAAGCCAAAAGAAGCTTCAGAAGAGCATCCTATAGTAACTCTAGAAAAGCAGGGCACTGCAGTGGAGGTAGAAGCAGAGTCTGTAGAGCCAATGGTCAAGCCAGTGGATGTGGGTGGGAATGAAGTAAAGGAGCAGGTAGCTACCTCTGAAAATGAGCCAGGAAAGGCTGTCCTTGAGCAACTGGTAGAGCAAGAAGTACCTTCTGTTGAGGAACCAGAGGTGGTGACAACAGAGGCTGCAGAGGTCTCAGCTGCAGGGGCTGGATCAGAGGTCTCTGAGAAACCAGGGCAGGAGCCCACAGTTCTATCTAAAGATGGTATATTCAATGAACTGTCAGCTGCAGGAGATCAGACTCCTATCGAACCTCAGACTTCTGCAGAAAGATTGACAGAAACAAAAGATGGCTCAGATATAGAGGAGAAGGTCAGGGCAGAGTTAGTTCCTGGCCAGGAGGAGACTAAGCTGCCTATAGAAGAGTCTGAGGCAGCTGGAGATGGGGTTGAGACCAAGGTAGCCCCAAGGGCTACAGAGAAAACACCTGAAGACAAAGTTAAGATAGCTGCTAATGAAGAGACAGAAGAGAGAGAAGAACAGATGAAAGAGGGTGAAGGTAACCGGGATATGCAAGAGCTGCAGTGGGTGGAGTACATTCTGGATTTGACTCACTAATAATAATGGGTAAAAGTTAGTCTTCCATTCAGGATTTTCCGTCTGCCTTTGGATTAGGAAAGGGCTAAAATGAAAATGGGAGTATTTTAAGAAGGTTGGAATAAGTTGAGCAACTTAAATCAAAAGCAGCAAGTCTTCTTCAGCTGGCTTATAAACTAACGCTTTTACTAACTGCAACATAGGTCTTTGTGATTTCTGAAACTTGGCTAGATATCAGTAACTTGTACCAAACTAGCCAATAAAGAAATGGAAAAGGTGGTTGAGGGGGTGGAGTAGGTAAGGAAATAGTGGGCTAGGCTGGCAGAGAATGCTGAATGGATGTTCACTTTGCATGCCTTTGGATATTTTAAAATTTACTGTTCACAATTTACTGTTCACATGGTTTCTCTTCTCTGCTTTAGGAAGCAGGAACAGCAGTAGAATCCACTGAATTTGGTACACTTAAGCAGGCATGCCACTTAAGTGAAGGCAGTTAACTTTGAATGTTCTATCACCAGAGTTAAAAATTCTGGTGTCCCTTCTGTAGTCTTCCAGAAATGTTTAAAGATTTATTGACATTGTTAAAACAGTACCCCTCCCAGGTAAAAGAAACAACAAAAAAACCTAGCTGTTAGCCTTCTTGCTGCTTTCTCCCTTCATTTCATGCTTGCTTTGGCTGCTAAACTGAAACTTTTGTTACCTACAAAATGTTATCAAGTGTGAATGCTTTCTATAGTGTTATCAGTGTAATTTTGATTCAATCTCATCATGATACATAAACCTCTCCAGTAATTGGCATGTCTGACTTAAATTGTGCTATTATTTGAGGATTCTACTGCATTTAAGGTCCATCTAACATTGGTATTAATAACTACAGGTATATTCCAGTTAATTGTTATTACTCAGTAAAATTGCCAGACTACTTCAGGAGTTCTCTAAAGTTGAAAAATTTCAGTCCTATGTTTTAATTCTTGGAGATCATTCTGGTAAACTACTTTTACCTATGTGCAAGCCTCTGCACTCCATCCAGCACAGGCATAGTAACCAGAAGTGAATTGGCTAAATGGTAGCACTATTAGGCTTCTCTCTCTTTTTAAAATTTTATTTTGTGATACTGGGGATCGGGATGCAGCACCTTACACATGCTAGCAAGTGCCCTACCACTGAGCTTTTTGTTTTTTGAGTTTTATTTTTGAGACAGTCTTGCTAAATTGCCTGGGGTTGGTCTCACACTTAAAACTGCCTGCCTCAACCTCCCAAGTAGCTGGGGTTACACTAGCTTGCCAGAGCTCTGTTTGACTTCTTTTCAAGGTTTAGGAATTCTTGGGAAAAATACAGAACTGAATTCCTTAATTTTAAAAACCTCTCACAGTCTTGATTTTTTTCCTTTATTTATTTATTTTTGGTGGTACTGGGGATCAAACCCAGGGCTTCATATATGCCAGGCATGTGCTCTACTGCTAAGCTGTACACCCCTAGTCTTTGATATTACTGAACAGACATTGGCAAGCTCTTCTCTTATGTTGGACTTTGATAATCTGCAAGTAGAGATGTTGCATTTGCCCACAGTTGGCTCAAAAATTATCAGTTGGCTTGTAAGTAACATTATTACAATTCTCTCATGTTTTTTTCTAATTCTAAAATAATACTATATATCTTCAGTTTTCATTTTTTTTCCAGTACTGGGGATTGGTCTAAATCTCCAGCCCACTCATTAATTTTGGGACAGAGTTTCACTAAGTTGTGGAGGCTGGCCTTGAAGTTGGAATCCTCATGCCTCAGCTTCCTGAGTAGCTGAGATAGAGGCATGCACCTCTTCACTAAAGCAATACTACACAATAGAGAATATCACACTCTAGTTATAGTAAGTCGTATGGTCACGTGACTTGTTTATGGTCAAAATAGTAACTCATAGTACTAAATCTGAAACTGTTCTTTCCAAGCTACCTCATATTGAGGAAGGCAGCTTTTACCCCTTCTCTTCACCCTAACTCTTATCAGAATTATCCAGGTCACTTGATTTTAAAATTCCTTCAAAAGTCTCAGGCAAGTATTCCAGCAATTGAGCTGTACCCCTTCCCTTCCCCCTGGCTTTTATAAAATGGTGTTTTAGTTGTTGTTTGGCACATAACTGTTATAAATGACAATACAGAGTCCCATATTTTACAAATGAAGAAATGGGAGAAGGAAGTTAAGTAATTTGCTCTAGTCAGTCAATAAAGAGGGGACTGGGTATTTTTATGCAGTACTGAGGATTGAACCCAGTGCCTCACACTTGCCAGGCAAGCAACTCTACCACTGAGCCACAACCCCAGTCCCTGGTCCACAGATCTTTTTTTTTTTTTTGGTATTGGGGTTTGAACCCAGGGGCACTCCACTACTGAGCCACATCCCCAGCCCTATTTTGTATTTTATTTAGAGACAGGGTCTTATTGAGTTGCTTAGGGCCTTGCTAAGTTGCTGAGGCTGGCTTTGAACTTGTGATCCTCCTGCCTCAGCCTCCCAAGTGCTGGGATTATAGGTGTGCGCCACCGCGCCCGGCTCACAGATCTTGAACATGGTTTTCTCTTCACTTAAAAATTTAAAGCTCCAACAGGCGTAGTGATGTATGCCTATAATCCCAGCAGCTCAGGAGGCTGAGACAGGAGGATCACGAGTTCAAAGCAAAGCCACCCTTAGCAACAGCGAAGCACTAAGCAACTCAGTGAGACCCTGTCTCAAAATAAAAAATAGGACTGGGAATATGGCTCAGTGGTTGAGTGCCCCTGCATTCAATCCATGGTACCCCCCCCAGCCCACCTCCCCCCCCAATAAAAAGAAAAAAGAAAGCCCCATTTCCTACCACATCTTGACTTTTTGCCACCTCTTGGGGTGTTCATCTCTCTGACAAAGACAGTTGGTCTCTTTCCTAATTATCATGTTAGATGTGGTTGGTATGTGAATAAAAATTTAAATTGTCATAAAACTTGGTTTTGTTCAGATGATTCTACTGACCAACCTGTAGTGGGTACTTCTTTTTTTTTTGAACGGGGGATTGAACTCAGGGGCACTCGGCCACTGAGCCACATCCCCAGCCCTATTTTGTATTTTATTTAGGGCCTCGCTAAGTTGCTGAGGCTGGCTTTGAACCCATGATCCTCCTGCCGCAGTCTCCTGAGCCGCTGGGATTACAGGTGTGCACCACCACACCCAGCTTGTAGTGGGTACTTCTGTGGGAGTTACAAAACACCCAAGAATTAGCACCTTTTTGTCTTTATTCTTCTGATTTGTACTCTGCCCGTAATGTTTTGTGGATACTACAAGGTTAGAGAAATTAATATAAAATAGCATTTTCCTTTCTCTGAAGGAAGCACTATACATGTCACAAATAATGTTCCATTTTCAAAGAAATTTGGCAGGTATTTCTTAACAAATATGTCTACAGAAGATAGCAGGGCGTTGCCATTAGTATTTGGGTATACATTATTGGGTTGGGAAATGTTTTACAGTATTAACTTTTTCATTAACTTAGTTTATAGCCAGGCACAGTGGTACTCTGGAGTCCAAGGTAGGAAGATTGCAAGTTTGACCAGCCTCAGCAATTTAGTGAGACCCAGTGTCAAAAAACAAAAAGGGCTGGGACAGTTAGTTACAAAGTGCCCCTGAGTTCAATTCCAGTACCAAAACAACACAACCTAGCTCCTTCTCCACCATTCCATAAAGGTAGCTATTTGCAGGTTTCTCAAAAGTAATAGTTGTAAAATTCTAAGTAATTAAAGTATTTTGTGCTAAATTAGATGTTATAGCATGTTGGTATGAGTAGGAACATATGATTTTTAAAAAGTAACAATGTTAATTTCTCTACAAATTGGGAACATGAAGTTTTAAGTTTTTGAGTTGTTAAGAAATTTATAGCTTTACTTTAGTGGTCTTGGATATTCTGCTGGAGGATGGGTAGAGTCAGTAAAACCACTATGCAGTCTAAACTTAGAGAAGTAAACCTGCATCCTTGTGGAGGCTTGGGCATGAAATAGTTAATGGTTTGTGGTGGTGACTATATTTTAGATGCACTAAATTATGTAGTGAAAAGTAAAAAGTGAGCCTCTAGATTAAAATAGGATTTGCTGTTAACTAAGTTGTAATGTGTAGTTATTAGAGGACTTTAGTTTGTCCCAGTAACTTGTAATATATAGGAATTTTCTGTGCCTGTTTCCATCATGAAGTGCTGTTACTTTAGATAAAACTCCTTTAACCTGACTTCATGGCTTCAAACGCCTAATTGCTGTATTTACTTTTCCATAATATAGATTATTAGGAGAAATATTTGAGGTCTTTTGCTGGTGTTAATGCTTAACTGGGCATGGTGGAATGGGCATGTAATCCTGGGTACCCAGGAGGCGGTGGTAGGAGGATCTCTGAGCGCAGGAGCTTGAAAACCAGTCTGGGCACCATAGCGAAACTCTTTTTTCTTTTAAAGAAAAAGAAAACGACTTAAGATGAAAGATGGGTTAAGCCAGTTCATGAATTGCACCAACAGAAATTCCATTCTAATCACTTAACATTTTGAATTTTAAGTCATCACTGATAATGTAGAGCTATTTATGCCTGTCCTTTAGGTAGTTGACTTGTGAGTGGATTTCAATATGAGAAAAGAGTGTTAATATGACTACAAATTTAAATGGAATCATTTAAAATACCTGGTTTGCTCACTTAAATTCTATGCGTGCTAGAGCTGGCTGGAGAGTCTGTGGCATGCTCATTGGCGAGAGTTGGTAAGGGCTATGCTTTTTTCCTCCACAGCTTTACTGTGGGAAAGCTAGTCTCTTGGCATATTTTTGTTCTGAATGAATTGGAATAATTTAACTTTTGGTATTTTCTGAGCTTATTAGTATTGTCTAATGAATCACATAAAGACCCCAGAAACACTGGTTGAGACCTCCATCTGCTTTTGACTGAGTAGATTGGAACTTTTAGCCAATGAATAAGAGATAGTATCTAAACCAGTCTCATTCACAATGATTCAGGTTAACTTCTACAAGAAAATGCTTTAGGCGTTTAAATGCCAAAGGTCTGACCCATACACTTATTATAATAAGGTTACACATTTTAAGTCTAGATTAAACTTGAATTAGATTGTAACCACTGACTTTAGAATCAGATCAGATGTTAACTGGATTAGAATCTAGCCTAACCTGTCTCAAAATGTAGGTTGATTGGTGTTTATTGGAATCTCTGACTAGTCAGAAGGTACTCTTAGTTACTTTCTCAATACTGAGAAATTCTTGCTTGTAGAAACTGAAGGCTCAGAAGAGGATGATAAAGAAAATGATAAGGTAGAAGAAACACCAAATGAATCAATTCTTGAAAATAAGGTAAGCTGTTATTTGATATTGTAATTTGCTCTTAATGTGGGAATGTAGTTTAACTCCTTTAGGAGTGATTATCATAAGGAACCAGAACCCTTTTATTTATACTTAGAATGGACAGATCTGAGCTGGGTGCCTAAGCACCTGTAGTCCCAATGACTCAGGAGGTAGACGCAGGAGGATTGCAAGTTTAAGGCCAGCCTCAGCAAACTGGCAAAATCTAATGGAATGTAGCTCAGTGGTAGAGCATCCCTGAGTAAAATTCCCAATACAACCCCCCCCAATGGATAGATCTTTTGGCTTGTAGCGCTTCCTGTTTTAGGACTGTATCCAACATATTACTGTTATATTTCCCTGACATAAAGAGACTCAAGAGAGAAAACTTTGTTAGGTATCCATTCTGTAAATTTTTGGGGAGAAAGTCTGAATTTTGAATTGCAAATAAGGGTTTTAATTTTTTCAAGTCATAGTAAATTATACATTTAGATTTGTACTCTAAAGATGTTTGTCTTGCACTTCTGTCTAATATTGATTTGAATATGTAGTCTCTTCAAGAAAATGAAGAAGAGGAGATTGGGAACCTAGAGCTTGCTTGGGATATGCTGGACTTAGCAAAGATCATTTTTAAAAGGTAAAACTCTTGTTGCTTCTCAGGCTGGGAGTTTGGTTGAAAATAAATAGAAAGCAATTAGGGTTAGACAAGTATTATTAAGATTTCTAATCAGTTTCCTTCTTTTAGGCAAGAAACAAAAGAAGCCCAGCTTTATGCTGCACAGGCACATCTTAAACTTGGAGAAGTTAGTGTTGAATCTGGTAATACATTTTCATTTTACTCCCCCATTCCTTCTTTAATAGATTCTCTAGATTTCAGATAGATTGATTATAGTGAGGTGGTTGATGCTGAAAAGAGTAGGTTTAAGTTTCCTATGTTCCTAGAACAGTGAACAGTCTTTTTAAGTAATAACTCTGATGTTTCAGTAGGATTTTGTTTTGTTTTGGTGCTGCAGATCAGGACCTCACACACACAGAGCACATGCTCTTCCACTGGGCTACAAGCCCAGCACCTGTCAGGTTTTTTAAAAAGCCATTTTGTCACCTACATAGCTAGGGATCCTATAGATGATAAGAACAAAAATGTAATGTAAAATGGGTACCTTCCTGCAGAACAGGTTTGAAATCTGCAAGTACTTCATACATGTGGGGGCAATTCTTGTTCTCTTTCTTTCTCAGAGAACTATATCCAAGCTGTGGAGGAGTTCCAGGCTTGCCTCAACCTGCAAGAGCAGTATCTAGAAGCCCATGATCGTCTTCTTGCAGAAACTCACTACCAGCTGGGTTTGGCTTATGGATATAACTCTCAGTATGATGAAGCAGTGGCACAGTTCAACAAATCTATTGAAGTCATTGAGAAGAGAATGGGTGAGTGAATAGCAGCTGCAGTTGACCTAAAAAAAAAAAAAACAAAAACAAAACCCTTTTATGGTAATTTTTACTGATCTCTTTAGCCTGTTCTTTGCAGCTGTACTAAATGAACAGATGAAGGAGTCTGTTGGATCATCTGAATATGAGAAAGAAATTGAGGAGTTGAAGGAATTACTACCTGAAATTAGAGAGAAGATAGAAGATGCAAAAGAGTCCCAGCATAGTGGGAATGTAGCTGAATTGGCTTTGAAAGCTACTTTGGTTTGTTCATTTTCTTTTTAAAGTTTTCATAATAGCATGTATGGTACTATTAATGTTCCATTTGCTAGGAACTTTTCTTCTTTACTTGGTTTCTAGGTAGTTGGTGGTCAAAGGGAATGTGAGAGCTCATCTACTTATTCCTGTCAAGCAGGAATAAGCAGCCAATGTTCTGGAGCTAGACTGTCTGGGTTGAAACTGTTGGAATTCCATCTGTGCTACTTAGTTGTGTGTGACCATGGGTATTTTTCTGCCATTGTTTGTCTGTAAAATGGGGATCATAGCACCTAGGTGTACTTTTTTTTTTTTTTTGGCTGTGCTGGGGATAGCGAACCCAGGGCCTTTGCTTGCGAGGCAGGCGCTCTACCAACTGAGCTATATCCCCAGCCCAGTGTAAAGTACTTTTGATGGTTCCACACAAATAGGAATTGCTTAGTATGGATACGTGATGCTTTTAGCCCCAAATGTGTGTGTGTGAAAGATCTTGCCTACTATATGACTGTCACTAGAATTTCAGGTCTTAATCAGCTGTTAGGGCTGGGTACCTGTTATAAGACTGGCCTGGGTTCTTTCTGGGAACCTACTTGAATTTGTCATCTTTCATACAGGTGGAGAGCTCTACTTCAGGTTTCACTGCTAGTGGAGGAGGTTCTTCAGTTTCCATGGTGGGTATTCAGATGTTTGTCACTTAATATTAGGCCTCACTGCTGGTCTCAGTTTGTACATTGCTAACAAAGCCTTCATTTTTTGCCAGATTGCCAGTAGAAAACCAACAGATGGTGCTTCCTCATCAAATTGTGTAACTGATATTTCTCACCTGGTCAGAAAGAAGGTAAATGTTCATGTGAATGTTTACCTCATTTAGAAAATTCATATGGCCCAAGGACTATGAGGATTAGTCACATTTTTGGAAGCCAGCAGGTTCTGTCAGAAGTTGTTTATTGGAGACCTGATACATGAACTCCTGTCTGCCTTCTGCTTGTAGGTTCAGTGGTTCTCTGGGTGGAGGGAGTGTTTTTACTCCTGGTTTGTTTCCTGGCTCATGTACTGCAATTTATACACATTTCTCCCTCTCTACTTGTGTATGTGTGTGGTGCTAGTAATCAAAACTAAGGCTAAGCAAGCTCTCTTCCACTGAACTATAGCTCAGCCCCAAATGTCACATCTTTGCTCCTCACCCCAGTCCATGCTACTGTTCCTTTAGTGGAGAGGCTCAGTTAATATGCTGGGACAGACCAGTTTATTTTGCACAATACAGACTGGCATCTGCCCCTTGTGGCAAGGTGGAAAAAGACAGAGCTGTGAGTCCTGGTATTCAGAATTTGTACCACAGGGGTTATGGAAATATTTTGCAGTTGTATTTTTTAAAAATTAAGCACTTTTTTGAAGTGTTTACAATTATATCTTTAGAGGAAACCAGAGGAAGAGAGCCCCCGGAAAGATGATGCAAAGAAAGCCAAACAGGAGCCAGAAGTGAATGGAGGCAGCGGGGATGCTGTCCCCAGTGGAAGTGAAGTTTCTGAAAACATGGAGGAAGAGGAAGAGGTGGGCAGTTAAGTAGGGATTGGTCTCTTGCCTCCTTATCTTTTCAAGGCTTGGAGACACCAATCCTCCCAAGTGCATGCTCCCAACTTTGAGCTTGCCAGCAAGACCATTAGATCATTTCTGCCTGATCCTTTCCATGCAGTGTATGATTATTGGCTTTTTTAGCCTTATTATAGATAACCTGTGTTCACTTCCTCTTGCTTTTGTATAAGATGGATTGGTTTAAACCAGGGTCACTTATGCCCAGGCTCCCCATTTGTTTTTCAGGTTGAGAATCGGGCAGAAAGCCGGGCAGCTGTGGAGGGGACGGTGGAGGCTGGAGCTACAGTTGAAAGCACTGCATGTTGAGAGAAGGAACAGAACCTTCCTCCCAAGAGAAAGTGTTTTTGTATATAATGTATTTTTTCACTTTTGGGGATTCTTTTTGTATAACTTCAATAAAGATGTAAGTAAAGGTTGAGGCTTTTGGTGGCTTTTTTCTTAAATATTGCCTTGGGGCACTCCAGGTTTTATATTATAGTGGCCAAAGGTGCTCTTCTCCCCACTTCTGCATTGATCTCTGTTGGAAGTTCTAATGCCAACTCCTGTCTGATGTGAAGGTGATCAAATCAAGTGTGATTGTAGGCCCTTCATTTCCATCGGTGCTATATTTATCAAGTTATTCAGTTGAACTCAGTGTTCCTACAAACTCTGTGGTGCTGTTCCTGAATGGGGGCTACAAAAACAAGACCTGGTGAAAATCTTGCTGTTTGATGCTGAAAATGGATGATGGACTTTGTCAGTCAGGCCTGAAGACAGTGTGTTTGGTACCTGTCTTCAGTTTACTTCATCTCCATCTAGGACCATGTCCTATCCTGGAAAAAGAACTCTGAAGACTTTGGGGAGAAAGTGATCCCTAAGGAAAATGGTGTATTTAACTGTAGAGAACTGAGGTCTCTGCAAAAGGGGCTGTGACTGACATAATGGACATAATGACATAATGGTTGTGGTTGGAAAAAAGTCTGTCAGGGAGGTTGGCTGGTTTTGGGATTTTGTTATTTTCTGTATAGAAAGGTTAAAAAATATCAAGACTTGGAATTGTTACACTGCCTGCAGTTTTGACTTCTCAAAATAAAAATGCTAATAAAAAGCTACTGGTCTTGCATTGTTCTTAAAGATTTTTTTTTTTTTTTTTGTACTGGGGATTGAACCCAGGGGCACTCCACCACTGAGCCATATCCGCAGTCCTATTTTGTATTTTGTTTAGAGACAGGGTCTCACTGAGTTGCTTATAGTCTCGCTAAGTTGCTGAGACTGGCTTTGAACTCGTGATCCTCCTGCCTCAGCCTCCCAAGTGCTGGGATTACAGGCATACGCCACTGTGCCCAGCTGTTCTTAAAGATCTTATTATGGGATCCTGAGCTGCCTGGAGCTTTTCAGTATGGGATATGGAGCTAAAGAGCTAAAAACTGGCTCAGCAATTTGGGGATCCCAATTTTGGGATGCTAATGGTCAGGACATTGAAAAATGTAAGCCTGTTGTCCAGGGGACAGATCTTGTGTGAGAAACTTAGCCGACAGCCTTTTGTTTAATAACCTGGATCAGGCTACATTTAGATCTGAATTCTAAAGAGTGCCTGCCCACTTTGCTGTAGCAGAGCAAGTTAGAACCTGCTGTTTCAATGACCCAATGTCAAAGGCAGAGGGAGTATAGAACTCCCAAGTCAACCCCGTTTTTCAGAATATTGGGGATTGAACCCAGGGGCACGTCACTGCTGAGCCACATCCCCAGGTAAGTTGCTTAGGGCTGAGCTAAATTGCTGAGGTTGGCTTTGCACTTGAAATCCTCCTTCAGCCTCCTAAGCCACTGATAACACTTAATACAGAGAAAATGTTTCTCTGGGCTGGTCATTAACTCATGTTTGCAGAATCTGGCTTAATCTGACTTTATTTCCTTCTTGGACATGCTTTTGTGCTGTGTTTAGGTCTTCAAGGCCCAATATAAAATGTTCTCTACTCAACTGTAACTTGCCCTGGGGGCTTAACCTGGAATCTCTCTTCAAAGCCCTTTCTTGATGAAAGGCTTCTAGGCAAAATTCCTGAGAAAGACATGCCTGATTATAATCCCAACTATTTGGAAGGCAGAAGGATTGCAAGTTTGAGGCTGGCTTGGGTTACTTAGTGCAAAATCAAAGGGCTGGGGGTGTAGCTCAGCGGTAGAGCAATTCCAGGTTCAATCCCCAGTACTTAAAAAAAAAAAAAGTCCTGATGAATCTGGGATTTGAATGAAATTTTAGCATTAAAGTTAGCTTTTACAAAAAGCTTTTTTTAAGTGCCACACCACGCAATATTGTAAATACCTGACAGACTCATTTAATCCTCAGTAATGTTACAAAAGAACAGAAGCAGAAAGGTCAGCTACTTGCCGGAAGTAATACAGGTGTGGTTAGAATTAACAGTTCATTTGCTAGACTAGGTAAGTAAAAGCTGCAGGTCTGGGAATAAGCCTCACATTCATTCCAGCTTCCCCAGTGGGGGTGGGTCAAAGCCCAAACGCTCATGTTTTTCCTTGATTCTGCCAAAGGACTCTTCTGCAGGAGGTGGGGGGTCAGCAAAGCCAGTCTTAGGGCTGAAGGAACTGGTTTCCAGTGAAGATGATAAGGAGGTCTGTGGAAAATAAAGGGTTTTCAGCAATACTATAAAAAATAGGTAGAGGGTAGGTTCTGGAGTTGCTATTCTTAGAGTCAATTTACTGTGAACAAAAAGTGAATGTTAACTTGGTAACTTCTTGATTTTTTTGGTTACACTGCATTATCTAATGGAGATGTGAGGATTAAGCTCAGAACGCAATTGGTAGTGATGGCCGTAGTGGTCAGTAAAAGCTGACCATGAACCACCCAACTACACTTGTATATATAGCTTCTGGCTATATCTGGGCCCTCACCGGTGGTGGGTACTGGTATTCATGGGCACTTGTTGGATTAATCTCTGCCAGTGTCTGGACATCTGCATCTCTAGCATTCACCAGCCGCAGAAAGAGCTCAGTCTGACCTGCCTGGAGAGAGATGAAATGGTATTCCATCTGTACCTTGGAGTAGACCCTATCTCCACCCTCCACACTGACCTGGGGAATCCCATTCAGCTGGTCAAAGCTAAGGCTGCGCTCCACAGGAAGGGCCCGAAGTGGGAGGCGCCAACGGCCACTTAGCACACGCTGATCCCGGTCAAAAAGTACCAGTGAGGCCCAGGCTTTTGGCTGTGGTGCTCTAGCCCATGCCAATCCCTGCCAGGCTTGTAGTTCACACACCAAAGATACGGATGGTGACGGGGGAAGCCTGAAGAACAATCAAAAAGTGTCAGAGGCCAGAGTTAAAGTCTCTTCCTAAAGACTTCCTAGGACTTCACTTTCAAAGCTTAGAATGATGAGAAAATTTAGAATGATGGTTAAATCTCAACTGTAGCAAAGAATACCAACGTCATAAACCCCACTTAACTGACCTGGGCACAGGCTGCCTGCTGGCAAGGATGGCACAGTTTCCCATGGGTCCAGGAGCTGGAGGTGGGGGCAAGCAAAAGGCTGGGGGCAACGCTGTGGTCCCTCCTGTATCCTGTCCATCTCTGGCCAAGCCAGTCAGTAGTTGCACCCAAATCCAAGAAGCCTCAAGGCCTCGCAGGAAGTCATAGAAAATGTACAGGCCAGCCCTAGGGGATACAAGTCAAAGTATACAAACACCAAATACACCTCACCCCCTCTCTACCCTCCCTTCACCCTCCCTCTACCCAGTCTACTGGACAGCCCTCAGAGTTCTCCCTAACTTATTAGTAGTGGTCAAGTGAAAGGGGTTGTCCAAGGAGGGAGTAGGCCTCACCCAGGGTCGTAGGGTGCAGGGCCCAGCACATCAGATGTGGGCAAAAGGAAGTGTGGGTCCAGACTCAGGTTCTTGGTCATGGTTCCAGGAAGTGGTGGCTGTGGGGAAGTGAGCTGACTTCTCCAGAAAGTTTGCAAGCTGCCTATGCTCCCCTGTCCACATAGAGCAGAACCATCCCCCAACTCCCCTCACCCCATCCTGGCATCCCTGGGTCTTCATAGCCTTTTCTGCACCACCCAAGAACTGGATGTTTGTGGAGCCTGTAAGTGGTGGCAGTGGGGGTGCCACCGGTGGAGGGAGGAGAGGGGGATCCCCCTTTCCCGATGGACGTGTGTGGCGACTAGCCAGGAGTTGTGCCTCCCCAGGCCCTAGGAAGAGAGGAAGAGTTAGGGTGCCCCTGCGTTGGAGGAAGCAGGTAACTGCTGAGAAGCCACAGGGACACAAAGAGACACACGGAGAAGTACATGGACACATAATGAGGCGACAAACTTGGGTTTCACTCCCCATGTACTAGTCCTCCACCCCTTCTCCTAAGCTAGTGCAGCTGGAATGAAGTTGGGGTGCTCACTAACCCAAGAGAGTCTGGGCCTGGAATCTCTGCATCTGCAAGGCCAGGATATTCTCTAGGCGTCGGTTTTCTGCGTCCAATACTAGAAGCTCTGCCGAGGCTGCACCTGCTTTTTCTGCGATGAACAAGTCTCACCTGTTACCTTTGACCTCTGTTGACCATCCCGGTCCGGCTCTGGGCAGTTCTTTCTTCAGCATTTAGGGATCTCTGGACAAGTCTTAACTTTCAGCTCACACTCTAGCTACTGTCACAGACCATCCAGGATTTCTACACCTTGGGGTTTTTCCTCAGGTGGCTCCCACGCCAATGACGTCCTCCCTCACGACCTTTTCTCCTCCCACGTCTGAGACTACAGCTGCGGAGAGCCCCTCCTGGTTGACCCCTCCTGTTCACCCCTGCGGTTCCGCGACCGCCGCAGTTCCAGCGCTGACGCCTCCACTTGTAACTGCCATATCTTGGCCAGAACACCGGGGTCTCGGCCCCCGCCTCTCATGTAGGCTTCACGCAGGGCCCTAGGGAGCGGGGCGGGGTGGCGGGGTACAGAAAGTCAGACAGTTTTTCCAGGATGAT
Organism: Glaucomys volans; assembly: GCA_020662805.1. Lineage (NCBI taxonomy): Eukaryota > Metazoa > Chordata > Mammalia > Rodentia > Sciuridae > Glaucomys > Glaucomys volans. The sequence goes on from JAJEJO010053967.1 coordinate 142,773, forward strand.
CAACACTCTGCCCCATGCCCGTCCGGCGACCCGACCCTCACCCGATCTCCGCAGCTAAGGTTCCTGGGTTGACTTGCAGCACCCGGCAATTGAGCTCAGCATCCCGCCAGGCGATCGGCCAAGTCCTGGCGCCAGGAGATGACGTCATGCACCGGCAGGGCTTCCCACCGCCCCGCCCCGCGTTGCGCTTCCACAACGGGGTCCGAGAGGTCTCACCCTGTCTGGGGCTGAAGTTCTTGAACGCGCGTTTCCAACATTTCTAGAGCTCCCCGCGTCTGCCCGGCGACTGCCCGGAGTTCTCGAAGTTGCTGTTCCAGGCCGAATAAGCGGGATATCCCTCCCCGGGCCCCACCTTGGAGACGCCAGTTTAGTTCTGAGGGAGTAAGGGACCGAATCGGAACGCGTCCGAACCCAGCGGTGAGGGGCGGGGCGGGTCCCTAGCCTCGTCTCTTCCTCACCCTCGCAGCGTAGCTCCAGGGCCCGGCTCTGCGCTTCCGTTTCTGCCACGCGCCGGGCGCGGGTTCGGTACAGCGCCCGCAGCCTCTCGCTGGGGCTCCCTGCAACTTCGGAGGTGGGGCCCTCTGTTATCCAGGGCCCCATTTTCTGTATGGACAGCCGCAGCCACTGCACCTGGAGGTAACAATGACCCTCGATCTTTGTTGGGATAATCGGCCCCATGTATGACCTAAAGCTATGAAGGGGTGTTACCTCTTCTGTTAACCTTTTTAGAGCGGATTTGCTGGTCTCCTGGTCCAAGCGGCCCTGGAGTTCTCCTGACACATCCTGGGAATAGAATGGAAAATGAGGAGTCTAGCGGGTCCAGCTCTCTGGAATATCCATCCCCCTGCGGAGGCGGTCCTTACCGCGGTATCCGACGATTCCGTAGCTACTGAGGACTGTGCTCCAATTGTCCCTTCCCGGGTCAGGCGGCCAATGCAAAAGCGCTGAGTGTGAGTGGCCAGCAGGGCCCCGGAGCGGAAAACCATGTCACAGGACCCACAGGGCAGGAGGTCTGGCTCCTTAGAGTTGGAGGCCATGTAAGCGACCTGTCTCCTGTCACCAGCCTAGTCCTGCAGAAGGGGCAGAGAACAGGGGCAAGGCAGAGGCAGAAGGGAAAGCTCAGATCTAGACCTTTTTCAGGTTTGTTTGGGGAGGAGCCTTAGTTCCCTGGGCAGCAATTACAGGCCCGGGCAGGTTAGGAGAGTGGATGGGGTAACCTTGCCACCTTTGGGAGAAGCTCTAGGCTTCAAGAAGCGTCAGTCTGTTTCAACTCGTTGCTCACACTGCATCTTGGTTTCCCTGCTTGTATTATTAAAGGGAAACAAACAGATGCCTTCTAGACTAACCAGGCCCTTAATGACTTACTCCACCTTTGGTCATTTCATAGCCTTAGACATGCAAGTGCATCTTTTTAACAACTGTATTCCAACGTGGATATAACAAGTTAACTGCTATTCGCTAATCCAGGGAACACCTGGGAGAGGTGGTGTTCTGTCAGGAAACCATCTTTTCCCTGAAATGAAAAGTTCTAGTAACTTGCCTCTCTGAAGTAACCACAACTTTTGCACAACCAAACCACACCAGGGGCAGCAGTATCTCTCCGGAACTCCCATCCTCAGATTCCCTTTCCACCCCACCAGCTGTAGAGGGGGATAATCAGCACAGTCCAAACAATGAAAACTGCCAGAGAATCAGATGAGAATCAATTCCACAAAGAAATCCCTTCACCCAAGGGCTAAGCAGGTCCTTTTCTAGCTGGTCAAATTATCCTCCTCAACCCCAACCCTCCCCATCCCCACAATTTCAAAGAAGCCCCCTTTCTAAACAAGACAGGTACTTAAGGAATTTCCTCCCATATAGTATGTTTCAAGTATGGGATCACAATTCAACTTCATTCCAAGAGATGACATTTTTAGAAATATGTTCTGAAAGCTAGTAAATGGAAAAGCCCAAATCTCAACCTACTCCTCTACTCCTAGTTTTTTTTTTTTTTTTTTTTCTGTGGGGGGGGGGGGGGCACCAGGGATTGAACTTGGAGGCACTCAGCCACTGAACCACTTCCCCAGCCCTTAAAAAAAAATTTTTTTTTAAAATTATTGTTGGATCTTTATTTACATGCGGTGCTGAGAATTGAACCCAGTGCCTCACACATGCTAGGCAAGTGCTCTGCCACTGAGCCACAATCCCAACCCCTTGGCCCTGTTTTTCAGTCAGGGTCTCACTGAATTGCTTAGCACCTCACTGTGGCTGAGGTTGATTTGAACTTGCGATCCTCCTGACTCAGCCTTGGGAGCTGCTGGGAGTACAGGTGTGCACCACCCCCATGCCCAGCAAGTGTAGCATTTTTGTTATATTTTTTGGTTCATTTTATTTTATTGACATTTTAATTTTAAAAAATTGTAGATGGACAGATGCCTTTATTTTTATGTGGTGTTAAGGATTGAACCAGTGCCTCACACATGCTAGGCAACCACTCTGCCACTGAGCTACAGTCCCAGCCCTATTTCATTAATTTTAAGATGCACTTTTTTTCATATTGCAACAGTTATGTCAGGATTCACAATTTTAGATGCTGGGACTGTGGGGGTGTGGCTCCATGGTAGAGAACTTACCTAGCACATGCAAAGCCCTGGGTTCAATCCATAGTCTCTCTCTCTCTCTCTCTCTCTCTCACACACACACACACACACACACACACACACACACACACGAGATGCCATCTTACGTTCAATGAAATATGATAGCTAATAATTCTTATTGCTGTATCTCAACTGCCTTCACCACAGTTTGCATATGGATCATTCTACTAGCAGTGGGCACTGTAATACACCAGTATGTTATCTCCCACCCTGGCCCTTAGAATCTAGCTAACATCCTGCTGATCTCTCTGCATCTACCCTCTGTCCTCTGGCCCAGAGCCCACACTACAAGTTAATTTTATCTGCCTAATATGCAATCATGCTTATTACTCCTCTGCTTGTCTCCTATTCAAGAGTGTAATCTGGGACCTCTGTATCTATTAGGGACAAAGTACCGTAGGAACAGCAGAGAGTGCCAGATGCTTCTTTTAACTTCTATTTGTCTATCAAAATCTTGGCCTACAGTTTCACCTTTTCTAAAATAGCTATTTATTTTCTCCCCTACTGGGCCAGGCACTCCTTGCAACCCGTGTCTTGCATAATGCCTAGGACATAAAATAAGGCTTGGGAAGTATTTGTTGAATGAAAAACCTGCTTCCCTCACTGCTAGCCAGCACTGGCTCAAGGCATTTCCCCCCACGTTCTTTCGTAGGAAAACTGAGGCAAGACCTTTCTTTAAAAAAGTACACTGGTAAATACATGGGCACCGAAAATGGTTTCAGGGAGGAAAATCTGGTTTCTGACTTTATCACACATCTGCATCAAAAAATATCTGCTAGGGGATGTAGCTTTGTGGTGGAGTGCTTGCTAATTTTAAAGAAAACATACTTCTTACACAAGACAATCTAAACTGATGCAAAATATTTATTCCAAGTTAGTTATTTTATGCAGTAGTTTTTCCCCTCAACAGACTTGTGATAACCACATCTTTTAAATCTGTAAATAATGTTATCAAAATAATCTTAATCTTTGAAATCTCACAAAATTTATATTTTACAATCCACCCTGAATATCAAGGCTGCAAGAATAACACATTTCCTATATCCAAATATTTTACAGCTGTACCCAAAAAGGAAAAAGAAAACAAAAACGAACAAACAAAAAACCCCCACATATGCTTTGTTAAGGGCTAAAGTTACCCGAGCAGCCAAAAATAAAATAAAATATCCAAATTATTAGCATTAATTTAATACAATTATAACTTCAATAGTCACTTTGTCATTGACAATGATTGCTTGAGCACGGGGGTGAGTGCCCCAAGGGCTGGTAGTAGAAGCTGTTGCTGCAGACCAGTGTCTCCTTCTCTCTGCATCTCTGCACTGCCAGCTCCCACCTGTGCATCGCCCCATATGTACTGTGTGTGTGTATTTAAAAAATCCCACCACACAAACTTCTATTAAGCAGATAACAGGGAAGAACAACAACAAAAAAAGCTAAACAAGCCAACTGCTCTTTCTTTGGGATATGATTATTTCCCTTGTGCATGAAGTATTCAACAACATTAAGAAAAGGAAAATGAAAAGAACGATTTCTTTTGTATATTCCCTAAACACACAAGCTGAGTTTACTGGGTCAGATTAACTGTGAGCATTTATATGCCTACTTCCAGGCATCATCATCTGATGTTTCACTGCTACTCGTTTCTGTGTCTGAGTCCTCGAACTCTGCTTTACAAGTGCTTCTCCAAGGGGAGAACAGGCTGGAACTGCGGCTCTGCAAGAAGCCATTCTTTCCAAAGCCATTTCTTCTGAGCTGTGGTTAGTATGGAAGAGAAAGAAAACAACGATCAATGACAACACTGGCCGGTGGGATATAGGAAAAACCCAGGCCTCAATTTGATTGGAGGTAGAATGGGAGATTGGGGGGGAACCTTAGATCTCTTAAGATCTTCTAAGATAACTCACAGTAGGGCTTTCCAAACTTTAATGTACAAATAATTATCCAAGGTTAGCTTTTTTGTTTTTTTTTTTGGTACTGGGGCACTGGTGATTGAACCTAGGGGTGCTTTTACCACTGAGCTACATCTCTAGTCCTTTTATTTTTTGAGATAAACTTAGTTGAGCCCTAAGTTGCTTAAGTTGCTGAAGTTGGACTTGAACTCATAATCCTGCTGCCTCAGCCTCCTAAGTAGCCAGTATTGCATGCATGTGCCATCACACCAAGGACCTTTTCAAAATGCAGATTATGATTCAGTGTGCTCAGGTGTGATTTGAGATCTTGTATTTCTAACTGAGTTTTGAGTGGTAAGATCTTATGTCAGCCTGTATGTTTTCCTTCTGTAGGACTTATCCAATTGTCATTTATGCTTTAAATGTATGCCACTAGAATGTAAACTCAAAAGAGGTTTATAGAAACTTCATTTGTCTTGTTCATGACTGTAAACCTTAGGATTTGGCAGGGTTTTTGTTTTTCTGCAGTGCTGGGGTGCTAGGGATCAAATGCAGGGCTTCACCTATGTAGGGCAAGAGATCTACCAGTGAGCCAAATCCCTAGCCTCTGGCAGTGTTTTATTCAGAGAAAGTGGCCAAGCATTTGTTGAATAAATTCACGTCTTTTGGTTTCTTAGTTCTCACCAGAGAACCAAAAGGATTATAAGGCTGAATATAGAGAAAGTTCTGCCTGCTTCATAAACAGAGCTCAGACCTTTGGAATACAATCTTGAGGTTCTGATAAGGAGTTAGGAGCTGTGAGGATGAAAGAACATGTTATCTTCTGGAATCTGCTAGTCATTTGTATATGATTCTGTATATCTAACACTGAAGATCCTTTTGCTCAGGCAGTTTGATGCTCCTTTACATTTCTACTAGGGTAATTATTTTATACTTTCTTTTTCAAGGTCTCTATCTCAGGGCTACCTAAGGGAAAGGACTATCCGGACTCCTTTCTTTCCTAGTGGTTAACTGGTCTCCAGGGCAGATTTATGACATACCTGCTCTGTCTTCATGTGAAACTCTTTTAGCTCATCCTCTGTGAGAGGAAGGCAATTCTCATCATTTTCAGGATATTCCTGCCATCCCATTGCTTTCAATAACCTGATGGAGGTAGAAGAACAAAGAAAATATGACAACAGTAAGCCTGAGTGGGCAGTCTACAGCTTTTCACAGAAAATTGGGACATTTACACATGTACCTAAGTTCTTTCAATTTCATGGTACTGTGGTCTCTCTCAGAACCTAATCCTAAAGTTCCTCTGGAACAGGAGCCGCCTTTTAGGAAAGTACTGCCATACTTGGCAGGCTCCACATGCTATCAGCTCCACAGCTAATAAAACTGGCTGATTTATGTTCAAGGCCCTCAATTAAGTACCAGGCTCCACGCATAGGGGTTTCAAGCTTTCCAAAGCTCCTTTAGAGGGATTTTATGGTAACTGCTCAGTTGGGCCAGCACCACAGTCCCAGGAAACAGATTCTCGTTTCTTTCCTTCTCTGACTGCAGCCACAAACTGAGTCTGAAATTAAACAACAGGAAAACTTTGGCAAGGAGATTGTGAAAAACTTGGCCAACTCTGTGAGAGAATGCCCAGCAGCCAATAGGCCAATCTGGGTAATAGTGAAAAAGTTATAGTGCTCTTCTCTCTGTATGCCCAATTCAGTTCTATCCAAGGTGTCTTAAGAATGTTCAAGGTCTTACCAGGTCACACACAGCATTCTCTGTGATCTTGTCCTTACTTACCTGTGCTCTGCTTCCAGAGAGTGTGACAAGACCCCCCTTTCTTCTACCACAGGGAGAGAAAGACCATTCTGAAGACAGCCTTCCTCCCCATTTTCCTTTGGTTCAGGTGTGCTGTTGTCCTCCAACTGTAATAAAGAAAAGGAGGGACACACTTGATTTAATGATCCTTTTTTTCCCCCTTTTGGTACCACAGTTTGAAGCCAAAGGTGCTTAATCACTGAGCCACATTCTCAGCCCTTTTTAAAATTTTGAGACAGGGTCTCACTAAATTGCTGAGGTTGGTCTCAAATTTGTAATCCTCCTACCTCAACCTCCAGTCACTGGGATTACATGCATGCACCACCGCACCCAGCTTAATGATCCTTTGTGATAAGCAACCTACAAAATCAAGTAGTCAGGCCGGGCGTGGTGGCGCACACCTGTAATCCAGGCGACTTGGGAGGCTGAGTTAGGAGGATTGCGAGTTCAAAGCCAGCCTCAGCAACTTAGTGAGGCCCTAAGCAACTCAGTGAGACCCTGTCTCTAAATAAAATACAAAATAGGGCTGGGGATGTGGCTCAGTGGCCGAGTGTCCCTGAGTTCAATCTCTGGTTCCAAAAAAACCCAAACAAACAAACAAACAAACAAACAAAAACAAAATCAAGTAGTCAGAACCCAGGAAAGTGCTTTCCGAAGAAAACCTCAGCCCACCGGTTTTTCCCTCTCAAAAATGGGGACCTGCTATATAAAAAACTGAGTCTCAAAGCCTATACAGAGGAGCTGGGGATGTGGCTCAGTGGTAGAGTGCTTGCCTAGCACATGTGAGGCACTGGGTTTGATCCTCAGCACCACATAAAAATAAAGGCATTGAGTCCACTTATAACTAAAAATATATTACAAAAAAACCCCACAAAACATATGGAATGGCAAAAGATCCAGAATAGCCAACATGATATTGAAAGAGAAGAACAAAGTTGGTAGATGATAGATACTACCAGACATTAAGGCTTACTATAATAGTTAGAATAATTAAGACAGTGTAGTTTTTGCAAAAGAATAGACAAACAGCAATGGAACAGAGTTCAGAAATACAGTCAACGGATCTTTGAAAAGGGAACAAAGGTAATAAAATGGAGGAGACAGTTTTTTCAAAAAAGACATGGGAACAACTGGACATCCTCATGCAAAAAAGTGAACCTAAATTCTTACACCCTTCCCAAATATTAACTCAAAATTACAGATTTAAATTTAAATACAAAACCATAAAACATCTAAAAATAACATAGGAGAAAATACAGATGACTTTAAATATGTCAATAATTATTCTAGATACAACATCAAAGGTATGATCCATAAAAACAACTGATAACTGGACTTGACACTGTCAAGAGAATGAAAAGACAAGCCACACAGAAGATGGAAATGTATGCACAAGAGATATCTGATAGAAGGACTGTTATCCAAGCTACACAAAGAACTCTTAAAATTCAACAATAAAACAACCTGATTTAAAAATAGGTAGAAGACCTGAACATAAAATGTAGATGGAAAATGTAGATGTAGGCATATGAAAGGATGTGCCACATATCATTAGGGAAATGCAAATTAAACAACCAAGATACCACTATATACCTATAAGGGTCAAAATCCACAACATGAATAACATCAAATTCTGTTCTGTGAACCAATAGGAACTCTCCTTCATTACTGGTAGGTAATGGAACAACTCCCTTTGGAAGACAGTTTGGTGGTTTCTTACAAAACTAAATATGCAACCAGGTACAGTGGGGGCATGTCTATAATCCCAGCTACTTGTGAGGCTGAGGCAGGAGGACTGTCAAGTTCAAAGCTTGGCAATTTAGCAAAAGACCTTGTCTCAAAAAATAAAAGGGTTGGAGATATAGTTTGGTATTAAACTGCCCCTGGGATCAACTCCCTGTACTAAAAACAAACCAAACCCCCGACCCAAACCAAAAAACCCTCAACGTGCTCTTACCTTATAATCCAGCCATCATAATGGGTGGTATTCACCTAAAGGACCTGACAACTAATGCCTACATAAAAACTTGCACACAGTTGTTTATAACAGCTTTATTCATAACTGCTAGAACTTGGAAGCAATTAAGATATCCTTCAGCAGATGAACCCAATGGTCATTAAAATAAATCCTAATTTGAATTTCTGATGAACAATGAAATTAAAACCACTCTACCAAAGCCTCTAGAAGGATGATACTCTTACAGATACTAAATACATTTTAAAATCTTGCCACTTCTTTCACTCTTGAGGAGAAAAAACAAAAACAAAAACAAAAACAAAAAAACACAATGAACACCTACATATAACAAAGGAAAATACCTATACTATCCCAGAAAACCCCTATGCTCTTACATCCTCCAGCTTGTCGCAGTCTCTGTTCTCTGCAAAGTCTCCATTCCGGTCATCCTTCAGAGTCTTCAGGAACTCACTCTTCCTGTCAGTGGTTCGGCGGGTCAACTTGGTCAGCCGGGAAGAGCTGATCTCAATTGGAGGGGTAATGCTGGAGGGACTCTAGGCAAATATCACAAATAGGTTGCTCCTGACAGCAAAGAGCAAGCACTGGGATTCTCTACATTATTTCTTACATGGCATGGATTTCCACAATCTGGTAGCCTATTTAAATACTCTCATCTTTCACCGCCCTCCCCAATCCTTTTATTTAATAACTTATTTTTACAGGGTTTTTATAGTTAAGACTTGCTGGTTTATATAGCACCTTTTTGAACCTTCTACAGACACCAGCAGAATGCCGGGGTTGGTCTATCACAGAACATTTACCCCACTCAGCTACTGCCCACTTTTGGACACTCATAATGGGAGACGACAGCAATGAAATAATTCTTAGTTACTAAAGAAATAACAGTACAGCTACACAGTCATAGTGTCAATCTTAGTGTAAGGAAATGGGAAATGGCAACTTTAGAAAAGGCTGTCCTGCATTATCCTCACTCACCTCTTTGGGAGAGCTGAGAACTGCGCCACCAGCCAGTACCACTGGTTTGGTAACAGAGATTGGATTGGTAAATGCAGACTCCCGGCTAGAGGAAAGGGATCCTGATTTGTGTTCCATTCTGCTAGATTTCCATGCACTGGGCTATACAGGAATAAATATATCAGTCAAAACAAGCACATAAATAGGAGCTCAGCTTGTAAAATCATAAAGCAAAGAGTGAAATATTATTTGGGAATGTAATTTCCCAGAGCTTACCCGTCTCAACCTGTTTGGGAAGTATGCAAACCCTTTCTAAGGTTAGACACTTGAAGGATACAGGAAGATGGGAAACAGAGGAGCTGTATGGGATGTTAATAGGTATTTCTCAAAAGAGCTCTACTTCAATCAGCCTGAGAGGTGCTGGAGTGATCAAAGTTCAGCGGCTCTCATTATGGTGATTTCTCTCAAAGTGTTTTAAGTGTACAGATGAATCTGACAAGATGTCCCATTTAACCCAATTTTTCTTTTATGATGTTATTAACTTCCACAAAGCACATCAGAAAAATGCTGTTTTCTAGGAACTTTGAAGACAAGAAGCTACTTCAAGGCTATCCAGGCCCTGTAAATAGCTGGACAATCCTGTTTTAGTCAAGAGCCCCCTCCCCATTTTGGATCCAGCAACTGAACCTAGGGACATTTAACCACTGAGCCACATCCCCAGCTGTTTCTTTTTTTAAAAGACAGGGTCTTGCTAGGTTGCTGAGGCTTGTTTTAAACTTGTAATCCTCCTGCTTCAGCTTTCTGAGCTGCTGGGATTACAAGTGTGCACCACTGTACCCAGCAGAGGTCCCTTTTTTTCTTAGCTTTGTGGGGTCTGGTCATGACCCCAGCTGTGATGACAGCAAATATCTGGAATGCTCATTTTTTGAGTCAATGACACTAAGGAGACCAATGAAAATGAGGGGTCAATGAAACAGGGCTGAAGCAAGTGGAAAATTTCTAGTTATTTTTCCAGACTAAAATATTAGAATCACGAGACTTAAAATAATTCCTTTCTTGGGTTGAGGGCACTATAGATGACACAGTAACTTTACAAAAGGAATTAATTTTACTGAATATCTACCATGTACCAGGTGCTTGCCGTATAGTTTTATTTTGTTCTTATATCAGATATAATCAGCATTATTTTTGTGGGACTGGGAACTGAACTCCAGGGTGCTTTACCACTGAACAACATCCCCATTCATTTTTGAGACAGGGTCTCATTAAGTTGCTGAGGCTGGCCTCAAACTTGCAACCCTCCTGTTTCAGCCTCCATAGTCATTGGAATTACAGGTATGTGCCACTGCCCAAAGTCTAGGTATAATTATTATTACATTGAGTTTATTTTATGGAGAACCAAACTTAAGCCCTTGAGTTTCTGCTACAGTAGTACAAAAGGGCTTACCAGATACTCTTACATGTAATAGGATGCCTACAACTATGCTTAATTTTATTCCAACTTAATCTTCGGTAACACTATGGCATACTTTATTCCTGCAACACTTACCTTTATTCCCATTTTGTAAAATGGCTCTTTCATAAATAACCAAAAATCTCATCCTCACATTACGAAGGACAGCTTTCAAAAAATGTCTTCTTTGGGGAATGACATATTGCTCATTGCCAAACTTTTCTGAACCTATTTCTTCCCTTTCTTGAGTTCCAGATGCTTCATTCTCTAGGCTTTGTTCTTACCTCCTGAATTCCTTTCAGTCTTTTCAATTAATGTAGACATTCTACAGTTTTCTATGCTCAGTACTCTTCTGCTGCTGTTATCTTTTCCTAGGTGGCTTTCATTAGAAAAACTAGTTCTGTGGAACCAGTCAGTTTAAAATAAAATTATATAGATAAATTTGTAAAATCATCTGTACCCTCAACCTTTCCCTTTTCATAAAGGCCTACCTGAATTCTTATTTGTTCATCACTTCACTCATACCAGCCACACAGAATCACTTGCCTTCTCTGAACATGGCATGTTCTGCCTCCATTTTTGGGTAATGGTTCTTTTTGCCTAGAATATTCCATCTACTTTATTTGGACAAACCCATACTTTTAAAACTTTCATTTACTGAGTAATTAGGATGAGTCAGGAACTGTATTTCAGTATCTTTAAAACTTTAACTTCATTCTTTCACAATAATGTGACCTATAATTAACTCTTAATTTTTTAAGGAAAAGTTAGAAAAATTAAATAACCTCCTCAAGATACTAGCCCTAGAGAGTGACACAAAGATTCCAACTTAGTTAACTTTAAAGTCTGAATTTTCAACTTCTCTCCTTTTCCTCCTTCAAGATGGGAGGTATTCTGGAACAGCACAAAGAGCCCTGCTGTGAAGTCTTGACATTTGTTTTGGTCTGGGGATTGAACCCAGGGGCTCTTAACACTAGCTACCTGCTCAGCCCTTTTTTGTATTTTATTTAGACAATATCTGAGTTGCTTAGGGCCTCACTCAATTGCTGAGGCTGGCTTTGAACTGGAGATTCTCCTGCCTCAGTCTCCTGAGCTGCTGGGATGACAGGAGAGCACCACCACACCTGGTTAAGAGTCCTAACTCTTATTACTAGTTATCAAACCTCATATTACATAATTCTTTATCTCCCAGGATTGAGAAATGTGCTAATATGTGAGGTCTTAGAACACAGTAAGATGCCAACAAATGACAGTTCTCTTCCCTCTCCCATGTATTTGAACCCAGTTAGCTATAAAGATTTAAAAAACCCTCCCCAAGCAGAGTATAATTTTAAAAAATCTGTTTTTCATTTTGTGCTTCTAGAGACATAGTACTTATTTAGATACTGGGGATTAAATACAGGGCTGCTTTACCACTGAGTCACATTCCCAGTCTTCTTTTTGAGATAGGGTCTCACTAAGTTGCCAAGGCTAACCTTGAACTTGCGATCCTCCTGCCTTAGACTCCCAAGTTGCTGGGATTATAGGTGTGTGCCACCACGCTCTGATGAGTGTTCAATATATAGTCAATTTTAATAACAATTGCTAATAATCAGATAAAATGCATAAATGGACAAATCAACATCTTCCTATCAGTCATCTCATTTGTTCCTTCCTCTAACATTTCACATTCTCATAAATCATACTCCTGAAAACTGATTTTCCATAGTTATCCTAGTTTTCCAGGTAAGAATGCTCCGTGTACTCTGCTTTCCCACTACAGGTCATTGCCACGTCCCTCTCCCTTCTCTGTCAACTGTGATCATCCTGTTCAGGCTTCATTATCTTCGAAAAGGACAGTAACGACAACCTTCACATAGTTTTCTCTTCATTTTGCCTTTGACTCAAAACAGGACTAAAGTAATGTTATACTCTGTATCATGATTTTTATCCTTGCCATTTGTTCACTCTTAAAAAAGTTATGAGATCCTTGAAGACAATGACATGTCTTACTCATTTTTGTAGTTTCTATAGTCTTAACAGAATGCTTGCAGACATCTCAAATGAAATAACTTATGAAAACTCTCTATACTCTTAAGGATGGGACAAACATAAGGTATACTGACATGTTGGTAATAGGTACCACTTATTGGCATTTTACTATGTACTCTATTAATTTTAAGTACTCTATTAATAAAGTCATGTTTACTCCTCACAAAAAAATTTAAAAGGTATTATTTTTATAATACCCTATTTTATAGATGAAGCTGAAACCAAGAAGTTAAGCAATGTGCTTAATGTCATACTACAAGAAAATGGAATTTATTTACTCCAAACCCAATATTAACTTCCAATATAGAGTGTTTCTTTATAATATCTGCTCTCTTCCCTTGAATTAACATTTTCTCTTCTACATCAGAGGGGTAGAAAAGAAAGGGTTTATCCTAAACCCTTTCAAAGATAATTCATGCAGTTTAGATCTGAGAAGTCCATTAAAGGTAATGTGTTGAAAGATTGCTCCCCAGACCATGGGACTATTGAGAAGTGGTAAAACTTTTAGGAGGAATGGCTTAGTGAAAGGAAGTTTAGATCATTAGGAGTTTCCCTTGAAGGGAACATTGGGACTCTAACCCTTTTCTGTCTATTTCCTTGCTCTCTGGCCACCAAGAGGTGAACATTCCTCCTGTGCCACACATTCCCAGCAGTCATAATTGTTTATTTTTTGTGGTGCTGGGGATTGAACCCAGGGCCTTATGCTTGTAAGACAAGCACTTTACCAACTGAGCTATATCAATACCAATCATAATTGATGCTAGATTTCTTTGTATTGTTCATAAGCATCAAACACAGTGCTTCTGCACAACGGTAAGTGAATTAATGCTCACTGGTTCTTCTTTTAAGAACACTAACTTTTAATAGTTTTCTTAGGCTAGAATTCATTCAAGAAATTATGTGCTTATATAAAGGTGATAGGGATATAAATATGAAGAGGAGCTGAAGCCTGCCCTTAAGGAGGTTATACATAAGTAAATAAAACAAAGTTTTGTAGCTACTGTGGTAAGAGACAAACTGCTATGTACCCATAGAGATATAATGATTATTTAGATCTTTAGTTGTAAAAGAAAAAGACTCAAGGAGGTTGGCATGACCTTGAAGAGAAAGAAGAGAAAAAAGGGGCAGTAAGACAAAAAAGATAGATAGCACTTAGGTTATGAAGAATTAATTACACATGCAACCACAGTAGTTTGAACACTGAATTAACTGATGAAAAATCGACAACTGCTGACCATGGGCCTAAATCTAGCCTGAAATGTTTTTGTATGGCTCACGAGCTAATTATTTTTACATGTTTAAAGGGATGCAAAATAAGATGTAATACGTAACAAAGACCATATGTAACCAGAAGAGACTAAAATGTTTATTATCTGGCTCTTCATTTAAAAAAAAAAAGAAGTACCAATCCCTGCTATAAATGGTTTAGAACCACTGAAAGAATTTAGGAGGGGATATGTATATTCAGTTTTTCTTTTCTTTCCTTTCATTCTTTTTTTGGGGGAGGTGGGGTTTGGAGGGGAGGATGGAGTCTATGTTGCCCAGGCTGGCCTCCAACTCCTGGGCTTAAGTGATCCTCCTGTCTCAGTCTCCTTAGTAGCTGGGACTACAGGTGCGTGCCACCGCACCTGGCTGTATTCAACTGTTTTGGGATGATCATTCTGGCAGTTCTGTGGAAGATGAATATAGGAGAGATAAGAAAAGAGTACACTGCAACACTAAATGTGAGATGACAAGGTCTTAAACATGAACAGTACAGAGGGAAATCACTGATAGGGACTTTATAATTACTTGGCTGAGGGGAATGAGTGAGAAGGGTGAGGAGGAAGAGAAAAGCAGCAGCCAAGGTAGTCAGTGGAGTGATCAAATGAATGTTAATGCTATTAGTGGAAAAGTAAACTAAGAGGAATAGGTTTATGAGTTAATCCAGCTGGCAGCTGCAGAGAGTCTGGAGACATAGTACAATGCTATACATAAAAGGTACTGAATGAATGTCTGATGAATGATGTTTGATAGGAAAAAACAAATTTACTAAAATGTTTTCTGATTTACTCCCAAACTTATATGTTGTACAGGTTCTTACACTGATTCCGAAGTATACCTTGGAAGGAGGTGGTGCAGGCTTAGGAACCAAGTTCTTATAGACACTTGGGACCACACTTGACGATTTGTTCCCATTTGCATGGTGAGATCCTGGTGAGGTGAATGCAGCAGAGAAGGCAGCAGCAGGATCCTCTTTGGAAACTTTTTTGATAACTAGCATCTTGGAGGGTTGCTTGGCACTAGGTGGGTTTTCTGTGAAATACAACAGTGGAGACATAAAAGAATGTCATACTTGTCGAGTAACATAAAACATAGTTTATATCAAGGTCTCACCTTCAATAAATAAGGTGAGAGCTGAGACCAAGGAGCAAACATTTCCTGGTGTGCACTTAACAGATATTCTTAAAAGCAACACTACTTGGGAACTGTAGGAAAAATGGCAGCATATGAAGCATTTGGTATTAAATTAAAAAATCAGCAAGAAAACACAAAGATGTTAGCAGTCCTTTTAGAGAAAAAATTTGTCTAATGTACAATGCTCTCAGTCAGGCAAGGACTATACAAGAATATATTCAAGGGTAGCAGGCTCCTGACAGCAAGGGAATGGAGAAATGAGGTAACTGGGGAAAGAAGTCTGCCACGGGACTCTGATGAGCAACAACAGAGCAAAATCATACACCATTAACAAAGAAGAGGCATAGCAATCACCCTTAATCCTATAATACTGGATTCAAACCCAGGATTTAGATATGGAAAGCCTTTCTAAATAATATACCTTGCTACGCACAGAACGCATCTCATGAAGGGGCCGAGAGAGTTCAATTTGTAAATGTCAAAGATTACAAAGCCACAGATCATGTTTTGAGATACACTAATTCTTATTTCAATTTTTTATGTATTATTATTCCCAAGAAATACAAATAAACATGTGCACTTATATTTTCCCCTTGCCCTACACATTTATAATTGCCAAAAATCCAGCAACTGGAAGGTAGAGAAATACAATGGTATATGCACAGGATGTGGTATTATACAACCTTTCAAAGAATTCTTCTTTTTAAGCTGCTGAGCTTGAACCCAGGGCCTTGTTCTTGCCATTGAGCTATATCCCTAGCTCTCAAATAATACTTCTGAAATGTATTTAGTAATATGGTGGAATGTTCAAGATTATACTGTTATGTATATTCACATATTTATGAGACATTCACAACACATAAATAACAAAAAATAGTAATTATTTTAAATGAATTAGCAATGCTAACTTTAAATTACTTTTTATGACTTTATCTTATTACCCCTTTACTTAAAATCTCCTTCCAAAATAAAGGTTCTAAAAGCTTTCAATTATCTGTACTCCGATTACAATTCAATGGTATTCTGAGGGATAGAGTAATTTGCAATTCTTTGAGACACTTAAATTAATGAAGAACTAACAAGTGTTAGTTACCAAGGGCAAACAGATGAGATGAGATGAGATGAGAAGCAAGAGATAAAGAAGCAAGAAAAAGAATTTTTGCTCCTCTCCCTGGTAAGAAAAAATTTAAAGTTGTGCCTTTAAAATGGCAAAATCTACCTACCCCACACTCCAGAAGGGGTCCCAATAGGTCTGCATGGCTGATTCTGTTTGCCAGCTTCTGGATTCAAAGAAGGCTAGGAAAAAAGGGATATGAATTGTTGATATAAAAAGCTTATCATTTTGGGATTTTGCAAAGTAGCCATCACCATGGAACCTATCAAATAATTATAAGTTATTAGCACTTACTAATTTAATGTTGTATTTAAAATTATAATAAAAAATGTTGAAATGCAAAACCAATAGGTATTATATGTTGTATGTAGGCTCTCTTGAGTTCTACTTCCTCTAATGTAAGTGGGATTTATTTCATATATTAACAGACTAAATGTTTAAGTTCCCAGCTTCCTATATGATAGGTACACCAAATAAGGAGGCACAGAAACCTGAACAAATAAGGATGTGGATCATTTTTCAGATTTAAGGAAGATAATCTGGTCAGTGTAATGCATAGTATTCAGTGCACTTCTAAGACTCCTTTAGAGTGAGGTCAACCATGTGCCAGGGACTGTGGTAGGAATAAAAGGCAAAGAAGGGCCTTTGTCAAACCTCACCGTTACCATTATCATTACAAAGATAAACTTGTAGACATGTAAGTACCATAAAAGGTTCCAGAAACTATGATAAAAATTTGCATTAGGGAAGGACTATCAGGGAGGAAAGGCTAATTCCACTTGAAAGAGAAATGTTGTCAGAAAAGGTTTTGTTTTAAGTGATAACTAAGAAAGTGATAACTAAGAAGAGTCTTAGATAAATTCCAAACTGGAAAATGGGTGATTTGAGAACAGAAAGCTCAATGACATACCAAATAGAAAAGCATGAAAAAGAACAGTGTATTGAGATCTGCAAGTAGTTAGCATGATTAGTGCTAGGGAAGGAAAGGAGGTCTTCCACAGGAAAAGAGATATCTGGTAAAACTGGCAACAGCTGGTTGTGGAGCATCTTTTAGGGATATTAAATTTTATTCTGTAGTAATGGGGATCCATTCTTCAGGCACAGAGTTAACATGATCCAATCATTAATTTACAAGCCACTGTGGTAGGAGAGTTTGAAAGATGACTATAAACATTTAGTTTAAATAACGAGACCATTAGGAGACCAATTCTACAGTCCAGAAAAGTAACCAAAGCAACAGGAGTAGAGGAAGAGATGAGGGGAAAGACAGAAAAGAATTAAGAGCAATAGACTGGATTGTATGTGGGTATGAGGATGACATCAGTGTTTATGAGCAAACTTTACAATTTGGTAACAGGGTAGGAAAATATCTTTCCAACACAAATGCCTTCAAGACATTAAACAAACAATGAAAAGACACTCAGAATCTAGTAGAAAGAATCTAAGTCTGAACCTCTAGTACAACCAGAGAAATGAAAGTTGTACCCCACTTCTGTACAATGATTCAAAATTTAAAAAAGTTTAAAAAAAAAAAAAAACAACCTCTAAAGGTGGGGTCCCAGCTGGTACATATATTCCTTTGTCAAGGTGAGAACCATTAGACTAGAAGAACAAGCACAAATACATGTATCTATTTAATATATGTGACCTAGTGAACATCATAGCTTAGCCAAGCCTACCTAAAAACACTGCTTACAACACATTAGCCTATTCCTACAGTTAGGCAAAATCAATACAAAGTCTGTTTTATAATAAACAGCACAAAGTATTTTATAATAAAATGTTAAATATCTCATGTAACTTACTGAACACTATGCTGAAAATCAGAATGGTTGTATGGATACGCTTTTGCATCATTGTGAAGTTGAAAAGCTGTTAAGTGGTATCATCAAAGTTGGGAACCATTTGAATTCAAAGATAAACCTCATAATTTCTCTTTTAACCCTCATTTGGCCTTGATTCTACAATTAATCACTTTTCAGTGCTGAGTGATACTTGAACCCAGGGCCTCACAAAGATAAGCACTCTACCACCAAGCTATACCTGCAACTATTGACCACATATTTAATATTTAACACCACTGCATTGTTGATATCTTTCTGATTAGTTTGTTTGAAGCTTGTTCTCTAGTAACTTCCTCAGGAAAAGCAGTGGGAAGAATATTCTGAGTTTGTGAGGTTTGTGATCTTTATAACTGAGAAAGTTTGATAATATAAAATCACTTTTTCATATATTCTTACTCCATTTGTTTTGTTATAAAGCTTTGCTGTTGAAGTACATTTTATTTTCTCTTAAGTCACTCAATCTTTATTTCAGAATGTCCAAAGAATATTTTTTGTTTTGTTCACATCTAATATTTTTAAGATGATGTTGCAGTATTGGCTGCTATGGCTGTCCTTTCAATGTGTAGCTTTTTCATACAAATTTTTATTTTATTCCAAGAAATTTTCGTTGAATTTTTTTCAGTATTTAAGCTGTTCCTTTGTTTCAGTTTTCTTTAGAGACAGAGATATTATTATGTCTATGTATACTGGACCTTTTTGTCTTAACTTCTGTGTCATTTTTTCTGTTTTATCCATTGTTCTTTTTTTTTTTAAAAAAATATTTTTTAGCTGTCCATAGACCTATTTATTTATTTATAATGTGGTACTGAGAATCAAACCCAGTGCCTTATACATGCAAGTTGTCAGTGGAAACATTACCTTATTTTTATTATTGGAATCAAGGCCAAATGAGGGTTAAAGAGAAATTATGAGGTTTATCTTTGAATTCAAATGGTCCCCAACTTTGATGATTCCACTTAACAGCTTTTCAACCTCACAATGATGTAAAAGCGTATAAAAATAAAAAAAAATAAGGTAATGTGTCCATATATTTTTTATAAAAAATAAATGAGGCCCTAGCACACCCAGGGCCTCATGTGTGCTAGGCAAGTGCTCTACCACTGAGCTACAACCCCCAGCCCTATCTTAATTCTTGAAAAATGTGTTCATTCTTCTGTATTCCTTCATGATGAGCCTTTTTTCCTGAAATCTTTCACTTTCACTTCTTCTTTCCAGAGATCTAGCACCATGAGCATTTCTAGATTATGCTGTTCTTTACCATTTTTAAAATATCATTTAAAGTTTTAATAAGTTATAGCTCTTATCTGTTTTGTGGTCATGTCTTACAAATGTACTTCACTTTGTTGGAATGTTATTTTTTTTTTCCCATTTTTAAAAAAATAATAAGGTAGAGAGGCCGGGGATGTAGCTCAGTGGGGTAAGGTGCTTGCCTAGCATGTGCAATGCCCTGGGTTTAGTCTCTAGCATCTCTCTCTCTCTCTCTCTCTCTCTCTCTCTCTCTCACACACACACACACACACACACACACACACACACACACACACAGGTGGAAAGGAATTTGACTTTGATTCTTTCATGTTGCTCATTTATATGTGATAAGCTTCTGTGGATGTGAGTCTAGCTAGCTTTTCAAGTTCTTGTTGTTTTTAGTGTTCAAAACTATAGTAACTTTCTTTTCTTTAATGCTGGATGTTCTGCCCCTTGTCCCTTTTTATGTGAACTTTCCCTTTCCTTTGTCTATTATGTGTCTTTGTACAGCTCAGTCTGGATTATAGTTCCAACAATTGGAGACTTTGTTGTAAAAGGGGATATCAGGGGCTGGGGTTGTGGCTCAGTGGTAGAGCACTTGCCTAGCACCTGTGAGGCACTGGGTTTGATCCTCAGCACCACATATAAATAAATAAATATTCATCCACAACTAAAAAAAAAGCTAGTTGGAATATTGGCTAATTGGTATAAACAATGAGAGATGAGAGGACCTGTACTGGTTCTAGCAACTTACTGCTTCCCAATTCCAAAGTCATCCCTTCTATCTATTCTGTGTGAATGTATTTGGCACTTAAAAAAATTCTTTGTTGACAGTGGGAGTGTTAACTTTTGTTAGTGCAAAGAGCTAGAAGAGTTTTGCTTCTTATTCCAAGTGTGCTTACTCTATAGGCTCCTGCAGCACAGTTCCTCAAAGCCAAGTTCTGAGGTGCAAGTGAGATTTGAGGCCAGCAGCTTCCCTCAATACTCCAGGAGTGGTTATGAACCAGAATAACACCTCTCATGAATGGTTTTCCCAGGTACTCCAGAGAGCAAATTTCTAGCACTCTACCCCTCAGAGAAGCACCTCAGCAACTACTCTGCTATTCTGTGAGCCACAGCTGCTGAGTACTTTCAAACAGGGTCTGAATACATTTAATAACAAGAGCAGCTAACATTAAAAAAACAAACAAATGAACAAACAAAAACTATGTATCATCAGGTATCGTGACACATGCCTGTAATCCCAGCAATTTGGGAGGTTGAAGCAGGAGAATTTCAAGTTTGAGGCAAGCATGGGCAATTTAGCAAGACCCTGTCTCAATAAAATAAAAAGGGCTGGGGAAAGAGTGGGGTTGAGTAGCAAAGCATTCCTGGATTAAATCCCTAGTACAAAACAAAAACAAAAAACCCCAACTATATGTCAAGATCTGTGCTAAGTGATTCACATACATTATTCAACATGCACCATAGTACAATGCTGTAAGGTATGCATCTCGCCCTAATAATTCAGGGTCAATTACAACTATTTAACTCACCCAAGGTAACAATATAGGACTATTTTAAAACAAAAATAACTTTAAATTAATGTAAAATGATATAGAAAACCAGCTCTAAACAATTCAGTCCCCAAACACCTTAAAGCCTGTAAACTGTACCCCTTCACCACAGGGATTTGGGGATTGAACCTGGGGGCACTCTATCACTGAATTACATCCCAGCCCTTTTCATTTTTTGATTTTGCGACAGAGTCCTGCTAAATTGCCCAGAGTGACCTCAAACTTCCAATCCTCCTGCCTCAGTCTTCTGAGTAGCTAGGATAGGCGTGGTTACCATAGCCCACAGCAAATTTGTGATTTCGTATATTACTATCCTTTCTTTTTCTTTTTTTTGAATCAGGGATTGAACTCAGGGGCACTCAGCCACTGAACCACATCCCCAGCCCTATTTTGTATTTTATTTAGAGACAGGGTCTCACTGAGTTGCTTAGGGCCTTGCCAAGTTGCTGAGGCTGGCTTTGAACTCGCGATCCTCCTGACTCAGCCTCCCAAGTCGCTTGGATTACAGGCTATTCTTTCTTGACATACCCTTTTCCTCTTCGGCTAATCACTCTCAGTTCCCCTTATTGCTATTCCACAGGTTCTGCTCTATGCCTCCTTCCCCTCTTACTAATGTATTACTTTCCTTTGGTGAGTCCATCTGCCCACAAATTGCAGCTGTTATTTCTATTCCCAAGGGCACACACTTTTTGCTCATCTCTTTGGCACAAGTTCTTTTACCTTCTCCCACCAATTACGCATTTTCTGTTTTTCAAGTTAATTACATATCAATCATAAATTCACTTTGGATAGATAGCTTATTTTTGACTCTTCCTTCTCCAATTACAATACCTCAGTTCAAGTCCTTCAGATTTAGACTCCAAAACAAGGGCATTTACAACCTAAATGTCCATCAACTAGAGAATGGATAAATACAAACATATTTACATAATAGGGTATTTACTACACAGTAGTGGAAAAAATCTAGAGCAAGTTCTCTCAATCATGGTACTCATGACCTTTTGGGCTGGTTAATGTTTTTTTTTTTTTTTTTTTAGTGGTGCTGGCGATTGAACCCAGGGCCTTGTGCTTGACAGGCAAGCACTCTACCAACTGAGCTATATCCCCAGCCCTGTTTAATGTTTTTTATGGGTTGTCCAAGGCATTGTAGTTATTTAGTAACATCCCTGATCTCTTACGCACTATGTGTCAGTAGCACTAATTCCAGTTAGAACAATCAAACTGCCTCTGAATATTATCAATTGTCCCTTGGGGGCAAGAGTCCCAGGTTGAGAACTACCAAACTGGAGCCATATGTATCAATGTACATAAAACTCAATTTCACACAATTAAAAAGAATTACAGTATAAACTACTATTCATACACAGTTCATAAACAGGCAAGGTTTATGGATGTATATACACATGGTACAATTTAATAAACATGCCTGAATGAATGTTAAAACAGTGTACTCAAGACAGTCATTACCTAGAAGAGAACAGAATAGAATTAAGGAAGCCTTAACTGTGTACCTAATATCTTGTCTTTTTCCTAAAAGAATAGTCTAGAACAATATTTGGCAAAATGTCATTATTTCACGAAGTTGAGTGATATACATAGTGGGAAGTTTTCCCCCATATTTTTTTGTGTCTTTATTTCATAAAAATGTAAAAATAAAATAATTTGCCCTTATTGGTCTTTTTAAGGTTTACTTTGACAGCACATTTCCCTTTAAATCTCTTAGCAGATGAAGACAATGCCACCTTAATAACATTTTTTTTCCTGTTGTCAATTCATTTCCCACTAGGAATACTGAAGATCTAATAACGGAACAGAGTTTAAACTTCATCCCACATTATTTCTTTTCTTTTTAAAAATATTTAGTTATAGATGGACACAATATTTTGTTTATTTATATGTGGTGCTGAGACTTGAACCCAGTGCCTCACACATGCTAGGCAAACGCTCTACCACTGAGCAACTCCAAGCCCCTCCATTATTTCTTTTTTGTCACAATCTTCTCTTTTTTACCAAAGCACAGAAGAAATTAAAAGTACTGGGAATCCAAATGACCTTGTTTTCTATATGCTCAATCAGCTATGGTTATAAGATATATTTTAAACATTTTATGTCAGATATAAATTATGTCATCATTGTGGGCTCAATGAATTATGTGGAATAAAAGCATAAAAGGAAGCCAGGTGCAGTGGTGCATACCTGTACACCCAGCGGCTTGGGAGGCTGAGGCAGGAGGATCTCGAGTTCAAAGTCAGCCTCAGCAACTTAGCGAGGCCCTAAGCAACTCAGAGAGACCCTGTCTCTAAACAAAATACAGAATAGGGCTGGGGATGTGGCTCAGTGGTGGAGTGCCCTGGGGATCAATCTCCAGTACCCCCCCCCCCAAAAAAAAAGCATAAAAGGAAAGTTATATAAAAGCAATATAAGGGGTTGGGGTTGTGGCTCAGTGGTAGAACACTTGTCTAGTATGTGTGAGGCACTGGGTTCCAATCCTTAGCACTGCATATAAATAAACGAATAAAATAAAGGTCCATCATCAACAACAACAACAACAACAACAACAACAACAACAAAAAAAAAAAAAAAAAAAAAAAAGAAAAAAAGAAGAAAAAAGAAAAAAAAAAGCTGCAATTGTAGCTCAGTGGTAGAGTGCTTGCCTTGCATGTGTGAGGCACTGGGTTCAATTTTCAGTGCCACATAAAAATAAATAAAAAAAAAAAAAGCAATTTTTTTTTTTTTTTTGCTGCTAAAGCTTTTTGCTATTGGTTTGAAGGGAATTTCACCAATTCCCTTAATTATGATGAGCAATTAAGACCGTATTTAGTCATTCCCCCAAGTCTTTCTTGTGTTTCCTCATAAATTTAATGCATAAGTAATGAAAATTACAATTTGGTCTTGCAGTAATTTCTGTACTAATGGATATCTGGATCATTCTGGATAAATATCAGAGTATGCCAGGGAAGTATAGACTTCCAAAGATAAAGTTTTGAAGGACTTCCTGGAGATAGGAATTAAAATATAACATTTACATCAAGAACTCTAGGATTTTCCAGACTTGGGGAAGAGAGATTGGTAACCAAACTTGACTCCTCTTCAGTTGATTTTTTAATTATTTTGGTGCTGGGGATTGAACACATGGCCTTGTGCTTGACAGCAAGTGCTCTCCTGACACTGAGTTATAAATTTCAACTTCTTTAGTTGACTTTATTAATATGCTGTTGAAGTGGCTCTAACAGAAGTTTCTGGTTACTCAAAACACTGAGGCAGGAGGAGTTCAAATCTGAGGCCAGCCTCAGCAACTCAGTAAAACCCTGTTGCAACATAAAAAATAAAAAGGGTTGGGGATGTAGCTCAGTGGTAGAGCTCCCCAGTACCAAAAAAAGAGAAGTGAATGGTTAATATACTACTGGAGCTGCACTATTTAAATAATTATAGAGTTGCTACATGTAGTCATTAAGCACTAATATGTACATACAGTCTAGGCTGAGATGTGCTATAAATATAGAAAACACAGTGAAGACCTAATACAAAAAATAATGTACATTATCTCAATAATTTAAGGATAGAGTACATATTAAAGTGATAATATTCAGGATGTATTTGATCAAATAAAATGTTTTGTTAAATTTTAAAAATGTACTCTTCAGAATTCCACTTTTCATTAGATGCCAAAAGGCATATAATTCAACACAATAGCATAAAATCTCACTAAACACATGCAACAGCTTAAACACTCAAAATTGCATATTCCTAACTTATTACAATTTGATATAACAGACAGCAAAATTGAAAGGAAAAAACCTTGTAATAATTTATGCCATTATATTTAGAAACTGAACCTTAGAAAACTTAAGGAAAATTACAAAATTTATTTTTTTAACATTCCAAAGGTCTAACAATGACAAATGTACTAAGATTTGCTGTAAGTTACACAGGAATTTTAGTCATCATCTTCAAACTAATCAACTCAACTCCTTTCCTAAACTTAGGGACTCCCTTTTCTGTAATAGTACTAATAGAGTTCTGTATTTAAGACCTAATTTGTTGGGTTTTAACTACACACCTAGAGCTTCATACTTACAAAGTCTTCCTCTTCAAACTGCAACCTATCCACCTTGTCTTCTTTCTTTTCTTCCCTAATCTCTGTAGGTGGCTTTTCCTGAAAGGCACAGCCTTTCCGGGAGTGAAAGCTGCCATTCCAGTGTCGATGGTTCCCTGTGCCACCTCCACTACGCTGGCTCATGCCATCATGACCTCGGGAAGAGCTGTGCCAACCAGATAGGTTCCCTGTGATTCCAGCATATGCTCCCTTAGAGACACCAGAGTCCACAGAATCATGGCGGAACAGGGAAGGCTGGTGCCAGGAATCTAGAATAGTAAGGAAAAGTAACATGTCAGATTGTCTGATTCCTGGAAATTCAGAAACTGACTAGGCCAGATGCTTCCTGATTTGGTTTATGATACTGCCAAAAGGCCTTCAAGGAGACCGGTTCAGTATAAAGTCCATACAAAGAAACCACTAGATAAATCATTTGTTAGACAAGTTCTAGATGAATTCTTGAACTAAAAAGATGATTCATGAGATCATAAAAATGTCAGACCTAGGGCTGGCGTTGTGGCTCAGTGGTAGAGCACTTGCCTAGCATGTGCTGCTTGGTTCTGAGTGTCAGCAACACATATAAATAAATAAATAAAATAAAGGTCCATCGACAATTAAAAAAAAAAAAAAAAAATATATATATATATATAAAGTTAGACCTATAAAGCCAATGTAGTTGAGTTATGACTACTAGAGGAGCTACTCAAGAATATGGTCACAAAGGATCCTATTTCTTAGATATGGACATGCATGAAAGCCTGGGCCTACTTGTCCTGGACTATGTAGCTTATATATAGTCACGTAAGTTGGACATGGCTCACCTCCTGTAGTTCGCAGGGGCCCATTGTTAAAAAAGCCATCGGAGGAATTGTGTCGGCGACGGCTCACTCCAAATCTACCTTCTCCTCGGGATAGGTGCTCTCCGTGTTTTTCAAAGGTGGATGTAGGTGACTAAGATGATAAAGTACAAAGAAGTAAGTAGAATTAGTCTCTTTCAATATTTTAATAGTTTTTGAAAAAAAAAAAAAGAAAAAAAAATAGTTTTTGTATCAGGTGTTCAAAAAACAAGTAATATCAGTGGCAGAAACCTGCATTAACAGTACACAGATCATAAGAGTACCATAGGACTCAAAATTAATTCAAAGAAGTGCGAGGTTACACAATTATTAACTCACTGCCTTCAGAAGGGGAGAAAAGGTGACCACTTATTTGCCTAAGAAGAGGGGGGGAGTAATAAGCACCCAAATTTTATACTTAAAAATATTAATCTTGTGATAGAGCAAGAGAAAAAGCAAGATGCACTTAGCTTAAAAATAATTCTGAAATTTTATTATTTCTATAAATTAATCTAGAATTAGAGAAAAAGCAATGGTTCAAATATCACCTTGGGGCCAGGCGCAGTGGCACACGCCTGTAATCCCAGCACTTGGGAGGCTGAGGCAGGAGGATCACGAGTTCAAAGCCAGTCTCAGCAACTTAGCGAGGCCCTAAGCAACTCAGTGAGACCCTGTCTCTAAATAAAATTCAAGATAGGCCTGGGGATGTGGCTCAGTGGTGGAGTGCCCCTGGGTTCAATCCCTAGTACCAAAAAAACAAAACAAAAAAAACCCCCCAAAACAAAAAAACAAAAAAAAAACAAAAAAACAAAAAACACCTTGGTAACCATTAACAACTACAAAGTTTTATCTGCAAAGATTACTTGAACAATAATAATTTTTGCACTAAAACCCATTTTACATATGAGAAAAGTCAGATTAAGTCTTTGAATTTATATAATTCAAAGAAAGCAGTCTGAAACATTATAAATTAATTCATATTCATTCATGTTTCAAAGAATTTCATTCTATGGCTTTTTTCCCCCCCACACTGTAAATGATAAAAGAGTCTGTGATGGTTGATTTTAGTTGTCAACTTGTGAAGGGATGCTTAGAAAAAGGGTAAAGCATAATTCTAGGTGGGTCTGTAAGGGTATTTCCAGACAAGATTTGTGCTTGGATCAGGGAACTGAGTAGAAAAAATCCAACCTAAATATGGGTGGCACTATTTAATAGGTAGGGGGTTCTAGATAGAACACAGAAGCAGAATAGGGAAGCTCTCGCTCACACTTCTTGAGCAGGTGTGGTTTTCTGCTGATATTGCTATTGCTTCTAATTTTGTGCCTTCCTCCTCCTTGGAGCAGCTACCAGTTTTCCTGGCTCTCCAGCAGGCAGATGGCCATTGTGGAACTATTAAGCCTCTCTATGTGAGTCAATAACTTCTTAGAAGTATACATTCTTGTTGCTTTTATTTCTCTGGAGAACCCTAACACTATTTAGCCATGAAAAGTATGGGTATGTTAGACAGTGAATTACAGAAAAATTATAGGCAGAAGCACAGACATTTTTACATCTATTTTCTTGCTATCAATAACTTTAACAATACTTGATATTGTCAGTCTTGTTTACTCATTCCAGTGGGTTACAAAGATCTTTTCCTATGCTTTTGTCCTAAAAGTTTTGTTTTAGCTTCTTAAATTTATATTTTAATCCATTTCAAATTAATTTTTGTGTACATAGAGACTGAAATGCTCTACCTCATTCAGTTATTCCAGGACCATCTGTTAAAACAAACAAAAAAATCAAACAAAACTTATCACTTCCCAGTGAATTTTTACCTTGGCAATTAAGTGGAAAGTCAACTGACATTATATATACAGGCCTATTTTTGCACTCTCTATTCCATTTCATTACTTTTAATGTCTATTCTTATGCCCAAACCATGTAATTGTGCTATTATTTGGAAAGGTTGAAAATAATATCTTTAAATTCTTTTATTTAGTTCATTGTTTTGAAACAATTATTTGCTTTTTAAAGTGGTTTTCTGGATCCAACATCCATCCCCAAAGACTTCAGACTAGACCAATCATGAGATTTTGGAAATTTTAAGAAGAAAATTCAAAATGAAGTTCAGAGCATAAGTTGTTTTTTTTTTTTTTTTTTTTGCGGTGCTGGGGATCAAACCCAGGGCCTTGTGCTTGGGAGGCAAGCACTCTACCCACTGAGCTATATCCCCAACCCCAGAGCATCAGGTTTTATCTCTAGAGGAGACCAGAAACATCTTCCCCAAAATTCACATTTTAAAAATACTACTTATTAATTTTTTTCTCCTCTATTAGTTGGCAAAATGAGAAACACTTTTAATTTTACTAGCTTCACAATGGTTTTCTTTATCAACAACCCAGGATTTCTTCTGTATCCTGTGATAGGTCTGCTTTAACCATATGAACTGGATGTTCCATTTTTCTTTACCTACAATACAACACATATCTCCTTCCAAATGATTAAGTAATGCCTCTAAAAAAATTTCTAGGATTTAAGATGAGAACCACTTAGTAGCTGAACAATCAATGTCTATCCCCTTTCCTACTCCTCTACTATCATAGTTGAATGTGCATTCATGCTGAAGTTCCATTTTCCCAAGGGTCACTTCCCTTTCTCCTTTGCCTCTTTGTCAGTCAACAGGTTAGGAGATATATTATTACCCAAGTTTGCTGCAGCTAATTGCAAAAAGGCTTAAGGGTACCATGTAATGATGTGAACTGCTTATTCATATACTGTTAAAAAAAAAACGGTAATGAGTCTATGAAAACATTTTTTAAATCTTTAGGGAAGACTGAATACATATTAAAAAACAAGCAAAACCAATCTATGCTTTTACAAATTATATCCTAATAAAGTATGTTAAAAAAAATAAAAAACCAAAACAACCTGAGTCTATAAAACAAAGGCCACAGGCCAGGAAGGCAAGAAAGTAACTGGTATTTGGGTATATACTAGAGAGATGGAAATGAGTACCTTAGCTGACTGTGGTGTTGAGAAATTTAGCCAAGCAGGAACAAAGTCATGCTGCGCCATTTAGGTCCAGTGTCTCTTTTCAGCAAGGTGAGGCATCCAACCTCATGGCCAGGATCTGAAAATGAGACAACTCACATCACTTACCTTTTTAAGACTCTAATACCAGATTATAAAGTAATCTGTGATTAACCTATGATCCCTCTTTACAGAAGCCCTGTCCTCTGAGACTCTCTATAGTTATTTCTAAGGGTTCAAATCTCATGGAAGTTATAAACAAAAGCAATGGTTTGTAAACATATGACCATGAAAAACACATAAACAGAAAACTATGACACAAGCTTGGAAGGTCATATGAAAGAATCTAATGCATTCTTAAGTTACAAGAGAAGAACCTGAAGAATAAACACCTAAACACAAAATAGATACTATGAAAAGAGAACAGCTTGACTCAGTCAGGTACTTGGGTAGCTTCTGGCCAAAGGAATAGAAAAACTCTTCCTAGAGAAGGAATACAAAACCTCTCAAGAACTTTTCCACTTAGTTCACATTAATTTCCTCAAACACCCACTAATACCAGTTTTCCTATTTGTTTTTTCAAATCTTCCTGTCAGTATTCTTCAAAATTAAATATTGTAGAAAACAACAGATATTTTTCACAGCACATATACATACAGCTTTTTTCCAAAATTAAGACATATGGAGAATATTTACCCCAGAGTGTAACCTCTGTGGTCCCGTTTTCCGAACTCTTGAGGCTACCAGTTGGTTCTCTCACGAGGTCTTCTTGTTACAAAGGTGCTTAAGCAGTATGGCCAGCAGCACGATTTGTGATGAAGCACAGAGAAGTGTGGCTCTGTGTGGCTCACTTTCTGAATCCCTCTAATTGGTCATCCTAAACTACCTAGTTCCTGACTTCCAAAAGGGGGAAGGGGGGAGGGGAGGGGGGAAGGGGAACATAAAAAGTATTTGTTACATTTAAAAAGGGGGGTAAGGGGAAAGAGCTATGTCTATGTTCACCTCATTCAACTTCCTTGAGTAATGGCACTATGATGATGTTTAAATAGGTAATACATGGACATTTGCACAGTGAGTGCAAACTGCTCATAACAAGGTCATAGCTACATAGACAGGTGGCCTCACGTGTGGGCAAGTAATGTCATCAAGGTGATAGATCAAAAATATAATGTTAAAGCACTATAAAAGATCTTCTGAGTAGTCAACTCCAGTGGTAAACAACCACATGACAAAGCCCTTAACACATAAATGTCATTATTTTTACACAACTGCTAAAAAATAGTGTGCAGATATGTATTTATATTTGTCTTAAACTTTAAAATCTATACATATATGAAATCTTGTTGGAAAAAAAAAAAGAATCAGACAGGAACTTGATATACTTTTCCCTCCAAGAATAGCAGCTTTCAAGGCAAATTTCTTGGTATAAAGCTCCTAAATGTATATTCTATTTCTTTGGTCTTCAATATTTATAAATTCAGAACAAAATTAAAACAAGTAGAAAGACAGGGGGGGAATAGTGAAAGAGAAAGTTCCAAAATGAGGTTTTCTTCTTTTCAGTTTTCCGTATTTTACTTGTTTTGCTTCTTCCCCAAAACTGAATCCAGCTACTAGAAGGTGATATGAAGAATCTTCTGCTTTGGTAGAGAAGTCACTTTTTATTTTGGATCCATTTCCATCATTACTCAATCATTAAAAAGGCCACATGAATCTACCAATCTGTAAAAAGAAAAAACAAAACACATACAATCTCAAAATCACTGTCATATACAACTGCTGAAGTGAGACACAAATGGAAAGGGGGGGTGGCACTCTGGCAGAGGGACAAGGCCAAGCAGACTGAGGGGCTTACATGCAGCAAGATGCCTTGGACAGATGTTGCAACCTAGGTGTGGTGAGAAGAGAATCCATGCAAGGGAGGAGGTGGTAACTGGAGGTTAATTACATGCTGGGAATTGATCAAAACCAGTATTAAGGAAAAATGGGAACCATATTCCTTACTGTAGGAGAAAGGAGGCAATGATAATGAAAATTTCAATACTTAAATGGAATCATAAATAATACAATGAGTAAATCTACAAAATAACAAAGCAGTACTTAACTGACCTAAAGAATTCTTATCAATAAAATGGAAAAAAAGAAAAACCAATAAAGCAAACCTAAAGAAAGAGGAAGGGGGGGAAGAGGGAGCAAAAAATAGAGACAATAATAAACATAATTATTTCAGAAACAATAAAGATTATTTTTAAAAAGATAAATAGGGAAACTGGTAAAATGAGTAAGGAAAAAGATACAAAATAAAGACAGCATGAAAAGGAAGACATAAAACAACAAATTAAGAAATACCACAAACAACTGGGTGCAGTGGCACACGCCCGTAATCCCAGTGGTTTGGGAGGCTGAGGCAGGAGGATCAAGAGTTCAAAGCCAGCCTCAGCAAAAGTGAGGCACCAAACAACTCAGAGACCCTGTCTCTAAATAAAAATACAAAAAAAAAATAGGGCTGGGGATGTGACTCAGTGGTCGAATGCCCGAGTTATGGACCTCTACACCTATCACCTAATTCCTAGTAGCAAAACCAAAAAACCAAAAAAACACAAGTAAAAATTATGAACAGTCAAACTAACAAAATTGAAAATCTTAAACTAAATAAATCTCTATGAAATAGTAAAACTGGCCCAAGCATATAAAACCTGAATAGACCCTAAATGTTATTTTCTACCCCCATGGACACTTAAAGGTGAGATAGAAAAACCCTCCTCCCAAAAGGGTCCCAGGTAAAGAAAAGAAGCTAAAGGTTTACCCTACAGTTTGCCAAGTGGGTGCCTGAGCTGAGACAGGGAAGGTTTATACCCAAGAACTGGAGTTCTGGACTACCCTATTTCTGCTATAGAAATAACAGCTAGGAATACAGGTTCTGTGGTCCAGTGTACAGATTCTTATCAGAATTTATTGTTAAGATAGGCTCTGCACAGGATCAGATTTTATATAAAAAGATTTTCAAAGTCAATTCATAAAATATTTAGGAAAAAGTAAAACCAACAGGACTTGCTAACAGATGAGATATTGGGAGTGAAGGAAAACAGGTTCTAGTTTTCAGCTTGTTCAACTAGGTTATGGCGCTCACTGACATACAGAATAAACAGATTGGTTATTGTTTTTTCAGTATATTCAGAGATGTTCTTATGGACCTCTACACCTATCACTCCCAGTAAAAAATGGTAACACTGTCACTATAATTCATTTATTTGGGGAAAATATCAAATCAAGTTTCTAATGGAAAAAATATAATTAAGCGTTACATACTTTTTGTCATTAAGAACTCTGGTTGAGCCAGGCATGGTGGCACAGGCCTTAATACCAGTGGCTCAGGATGCTGAGGCAGGAGGATCTCAAGTTCAAAGCCAGCCTCAGCAACTTAGGCTCTGTCTCAAAAAATAAAAAAGGAATGGGGAGGTGGCTACATGGCTAAGCACCCTGGGTTCAATCCCTGGTACCCAAAATAAAACAAAAACAAACAAAAAACCTATGTTGGAACCACAGAGAACCTGAAGATCAAGGCAAAGATGTCACTCACCCATTAGACACAGAAGAAAATGCAATACTGAATATAGACCATTTCTCCCTTTAAACACTACTTAGACATATTCCAGTTTTCCAGTTGACACATACTACCTTTTCAGTCCAAGTTTAGGAAGTCAACTGAGGTAGTGATTGCAAAAGAAATATTGACTGGCAATGCTTTGCTACTGGTATGAAAATTCTAAAGCGAGTATATATGCTAGTAATAACTACTTACCTACAACTCTCATTATACAAAACATATATATCATACATATTATGCAAGAATACTGACCTATGCATTCATGTGCAGAGTATGTGATGTGATGGGAAGGAACACATAAATCAGTGTTTAGTGGAAAGAAACTGCCGTGATTTGGATGTTGGAAGTCCATGTGTTAAAGGCTTGGTCCTCAGGGTGGCACCACGAGGAGGTGGTGAAATCTTCAAGAGGTAGGGCCTACTGAGAGATCTTTAGGTCATTGGGAGCTTGACTCTGAAAAAGATTGTGGAATCCTGGTGCTCTCCTAGCTTTTGTTTTGCTTCCTAGCCCAAAAGGTGAGCAGTTATGCTTTGCTTTGCTCTCCCACCATGATGTGCTGTCTTGGCACAGGCCCAAAGTAATAGGACCAACAGATCATGCCTTAGAACCTCCAAAACTGTGAGTCAAAATAAACATTTTCTCTTTGGAAACTGATTCATCTCAGATATTCTGTTACAGTGATGGAAAGCTGAGTAACACAGGAACAAATCACGTAAGATGAAAAAGAAAAGATAAAAGAAAAATTCTTATTCTGGAAGTAAAAGACTAAAAGGAAACATGTCAAAATGTCAATAACAGTTTATTAGGAGTCAGAATTATGGGCATTTTGCTTTACATTCTTCATCAGTCAAATGCTTTTTAATAATAAAATTACTTTGTTCTGCAAAAATTTT
The DNA here is from genome assembly GCA_020662805.1 of Glaucomys volans. Classification (NCBI taxonomy): domain Eukaryota; kingdom Metazoa; phylum Chordata; class Mammalia; order Rodentia; family Sciuridae; genus Glaucomys; species Glaucomys volans. The sequence goes on from JAJEJO010053967.1 coordinate 176,117, forward strand.
TAACAAGTTTGTCTTGTTTTTTCTCCTCCCTCCCTCCCTTTCTTTCTTTCCCTTCTTTTTCACTAAGGATTGACCTCAGGGCATCACAAATGCTAGGTGGTGTGCTACCTCTGATCCAAATTCGTAGCTCTTTTTGTTTTGAGACAAGTTTTCACTAAGCTGCCCAAGCTGGCCTAAAAATTGCTATCCAACTGCCTTAGTTTCCCAAGTAGCTGAGATTAAAGGTATGTGCAACCACGCCTGGCAACTAAAGTTCTTTTGGGGATGTGGCTATTTTTATACAGTGACTAATTCAAGAGTTTATGTTTATTATCAAAAAAATTTTTTTAAAATATATATATTTATAGTTGTAGATGGATTTGTTATTTATTTATTTATTTATTTATTTATTTATTTATTTATTTATTTATTGTGCTGAGGATCCACATGTGTTAGGCAAGTGCTCTACCACTGAACCATAACCAGTTTGATTATTACTGAAAATTTTTGAGAAAGAAAAACACGCCACTGAAGACTATCTTAGAACTTTTTTTTTTTTTTTTTAATTTATTTATTTTTTTTTTATTTTTTTATTTACTTATTGATTCATTGAACACAAATGGAGTACAGCTATTGTTTCACTGTTTGTACACAAGGTAGAGTCACACCATCTGTGCATTCATGCATGTACACAGGGCAATGGTATCTGTCACACATTCTGTTATTAATTTTATCCCCCACCCACCCCCACCCCTCCCTTATCTTAGAACTTTTAAAAACCATGAAAGACTAGATGGGAGGGGTGATCAAGATTCCTTATTTGGACATTTAAAAAATGAGATGCCGGTCGGGCATTGTGGCACACGCCTGTAATCCCAGTGGCTCGGGGGGCTGAGGCAGGAGGATCATGAGTTCAAAGTCAGCCTCAGCAAGGGCAAGGTGCTAAGCAACTCAGTGAGGCCCTGTCTCTAAATAAAATACAAAATAGGGCTGGGGATGTGGCTAAGTGGCCGAGTGACCCTGAGTTCAATCCCCAGTTCAAAAAAAAAAAAAGAGATTTCAAGCATGTGCTCTGGAGGTCAAAGAACAGGTCTGTTTTATTTTATTTTATTTATTTATTTAATTATTATTTTTTTGAACCAGGGATTGAACTCAGGGACACTCAGCCACTGAGTCATATCCCCAGCCCTATTTTGTATTTTATTTAGAGACAGAGTCTCACTGAGTTGCTTAGGGCCTCGCTAAGTTGCTGAGGCTGGCTTTGAACTCACGATCCTCCTGACTCAGCCTCTCCAGTCGAGTCGCTTGGATTACAGGCATGCGCCACCATGCCCGGCTCAGGTCTGTTTTAAAGGTATAGTTTGGGGAATTTCCAATATTTGGTAGACAATGTTGTAAGCCAGAAAAGCTGAGATCTGGGACAAAAAGACTACAAAAAGAAAAATTCTCGTCTGTTTCATTAATTTTCCATGTCTGTCTGTCACTCTCCTGTTTCCAATGACACTCCAAAAAAATTAACACTCTTAAAAAAGCTAGTGTTTTTAGGTACTAGCCTATTCTATCAGCGGATATTCTCTGTTTCTAAATTGAGAATAAAGTTATATTACTATGGTGCTCAGTAATGTCTGGTTTTTCACCACTGATAAAATAGAATTTAAAAACATGACAGAGAAGAAATAAACTTTTACCCCCCTCTCAAGAATAAGCCTAAAGTCATGCCTAAAATCCCAGTGACTCAGGAGGCAGAGGCAGGCTGGCAAGTTTGAGGTCAGCCTCAACAACTGAGACCCTGGCTCAAAATAAAAAAAAAAAAAAAAGGGCCAGGGATGTAGTTCAGTGCTAAAGTGCCCCTCTGGGGTTCAATCCCAAGCACCAAAAACAAAAACAACAAAAAGAATAACCCCAGTCTCCTCTAATTCTCTGTTTAGAAAATATCTCCCCCTCTAAAATCCTAAAAATACTATAATTATGCCTTCTAGGGCATAAACTCTTGCTCCTTCCAGAACAGTTATAAATGTTTGTCTAAGCTACAAATAAGCCAAAAACTTCTAAGAATCCTGCCCTTGGCCTTCTTTGAAATGTACACAGCCTGTGACTATTGTGGTACTTTATATATGTCCACCAACAAACGAATAGATCAATCAAACACACACACAACACACACACACAATAAACATACAATAGACTATTTAGCTATAAAAATGAAGTATTGATTCATGCTACAACGTGAACCTTGAAAACATTCTAAGTGAAAGAAGCTATACACAAAATGCTGTATATGATTTCATTTATATATTTAATCAATAGATTGAAGACAGAAAACAGATGAGTCATTACCAGGAGCTTGGGGGAAGAGGGTATGGGTGCTTAATAATAAATAAGAGGTTTCACTTTGGGGTAATAAAAAAAGTTCTGGAACTAGATAGCCAGTGATGTCACACAATACTGAATGTACTTCATGCCACCAAACTCTACACTTTTCAAGGGGGGGAAAGATGGCAAGAATGGAGGAAAGATAGCTAGCATAGAGGGAAGGGAGGGGTGGGGGTGGGTGGGGGGTAAAATTAATAACAATGTGTGACAGATACCATTGCCCTGTGTACATGCATGAATGCACAGATGGTGTGCCTCTACTTTGTGTACAACCAGTGAAACAATAGCTGTACTCCATTTGTGTTCAATGAATCAATAAGTAAATAAAAGAAAAAAAAAAAAAGAAAGTGAAAAAAAAATATAAGAGAAAAAAAAAACAAAAACAAAAACAAAAAAAACTCTACACTTTTCAAAAAAAATAGTTACACTTAGAGATCTAACCCAGGGCCTTACATAGTGCTAGTGAAGTGCTCTGTCACTGAGTCACATTCCCAGTCTACTAAATGGTTTTAATAAGACAGTAAATAGAATCAATATTTTTAAACATAAACATGGTACTACATCATTCATTCTTTTTCAGGTTTTATGTTTTTGATCCCTCCCTATGATGTGAATATAGAATCATTTGTATCTGAATACTTGATCTAACTATTAATATTTGCCAAATACTTTATCTCTTCAAAATCCAACCTTTTCTGGTGTTCATATAGTGTTAGGAATGTCCACAAAATATCTAATTCTATACCTTATACGTAGGCCTGCACTGCTGGGAAAGGAGGTCCCTGCTATTTCTCCTACCTTAGACTTCCTTTAAAATAGGTTACCACTCTGCCTGTGCTCCTGAACTCAAGCACTTTAATTCTCTCCAGTCTCTAGAGTCACCAGTTACTGCTTCTGGTAACTTCAACTTCTACTTGGTTCCATCTACACTAACAAAAAAACTCACTTGTCCCACAACATGAAACAAAACCCTTTCTAGAGCCTGTATTTTCCTCTAGGTATTTACATTCTTTTCTCTTGGGTCTTAAAAATTCTACAGAGAGCCAGGCCTGGTGGCTAATGGCTTGGGAGACTAAGGCAGGAGGATTATGAGTTCAAAGCCAGCCTTGGGCAATTTAGTGAGGCCCTAAGCAACTCAGTGAGACCCTGTCTCTAAATAAAATACAAAATAGGGCTGGGGATGTGGCTCAATGGTGAAGTACCCCTGGGTTCAATCCCCAGTACCAAAAAAAAAAAAAAAAAAAAAAAAAAACCAAACAAAGTAAATTAAAATGTATTTTTTTTGGGGGGGGGGGGGACCAGGGATTAAACCCAGGGGTGCTTAACCATTGAGTCACATCTCCCTCTCCAGCCCTTTTTTTATATTTTATTTAGAGACAGAGTCTTACTGAGTTGTTTAGGACCTCTCTAAATTGCTGAGGCTGGCTTTGACCTTGTGAGCTCCAGATCCTCCCTTCTTCAGCCTCCCAAACTGGTGGGATTACAGGTATGGGCACTGTGCCCAGTTTGCATCTATCTCTCTCTCTCTCTCTCTCTTTTTTTTTTTTGTGGGACTAGGGATTGAACTAAGGGACACTCGGCCACTGAGCCACATCCCCAGCCCTATTTTGTATTTTATTTAGAGACAGGGTCTCACTGAGTTGCTTAGGGCCTCGCTAAATTGCTGAGGCTGGCTTTGAACTCGTGATCCTCCTGCCTCAGCCTCCCGAGCCGCTTGGATTACAGGCGTGCACCACCACGCCCGGCTGTATCTTTTTTTATTTGCAAAATACAGTTACCTTTTTACCATTCTTCTGTTGTTGATCTTTCCTACTTATCTGACATAAGAGAATACAATACACTGATCCTTTGATTATTGGTTAGAAGTATCTTCGCCCCTCTTCATGAGCTTTTTCTTTTTTTTCTTTTTTTACTGTATCTCGATGAACAGAAGTTCTTAATTTTAGTCAAAAGCTGTACATTCCCTTTATGATTCACATTTCTGTGCCTTATTTATAACAACCTTTCTTTTCCAAAGTCAAGGCATTTATCTATATTGTCCTCTTGGTTTTATAGTTTTGCTTTTCACATTTAAGACTTCAAACATTTGTTTGTTTCATTTTTATGTGGTGCCAAGGATCGAAGTCAGTGCCTCATACATGCTAGGCAAGTGCTCTGCTCCAGCCCTGGATGTGTTTTGTTATATAAAGTATAGCTCTATATAATTTGTAAATATTTATACAAATTATATTGTTATATAAAACTGCCTTCCTCCCCCAAATCATGCTAATGACAAGTAATTGGGAACTCTCTTAGTGCCAACATAACACAACACAAATTAAGTTATTTGTTGCAAGAGAGGACAACTGTTTAATATGTGGATCAGACTACCATTACCTTAACCAAGAGTTAATCCTAACATTACTAAAGTAGGTCAAACCAGGTCAAGGCATAATAAAATAATGCATTTTATTATATGAGTAAAATGAGAAATGGTATATTCTAGCCAAAAATGTTCAAATATAACTACATCACACTATTAACTGTCAACTTCAGCCCCCCTGCAGTACTGGGAATTGAACCCAGGTATACTCTACCACTAAGCTACACCCCTAGCCCTTTTTTATTTTGAAGCAGATCTCAATATACTGCCAAGGCTGACCTTGATCCGGCGATCCTCCTGCTTCAGCCTCCCAAGTGGCTGGGACTGTAGGTATATGCCACCATACCCTGATAACCTGTATACTTAAGTTTAGAGAAAAATACAGGAACATAAAAGGAACAAGCCACATGATGCTCTGAGGATGCACTCATACAACTTTCTAAAATACCAAGTTGATTTCATTTTTTTTTTTTTTTTTTTTGGGTACTGGGGATTGAACCCAGAGGCACTCCACCACTGAGTCACATCCCCAGCCCTATTTTGTATTTTATTTAGAGACAGGGTCTCACTGAGTTGCTTAGGGCCTCGCTAAGTTGCTGAGACTGGCTTTGAACTCGTGATCCTCCTGCCTCAGCCTCCCAAGTGCTGGGATTACAGGCGTGTGCCACCATGCCCAGTTCAAGTTGATCTCATTTTAATAAAATAGAAATAGAAAACTACATTGTGCTTAGACAATGAGCTGGGAAAAATGCAATGCGTTAGTAGTAGTTTCTGGTAATGGAAATATCAGCATTCGCCTTTGCTTATCTATACATTCTAACATCACATACTACATATACGCTGCTTGTAATACAAGAATTATTACAGGAAATAACCATGTGGGAGCATTAGTTAAACACTGATGCTCAAGCCTACTCCAGACAAATTTTAAAAGGTTGAAAACTACTGCATTAAGAACTCGGGTAGAGGCTAGGGTTGTAGCTCAGTGGAAGAGTGCTTGCCTAGCATGTGTGAGGCACTGGGTTGGATCCTCAGCACCACATAAAAATAAATAAAATAAAAGTATTGTGTCCATCTACAACTAAAAAATAAATTAAAAAAAAAAACTGGGATGGGACAGGCGCAATGAGAACCTGTTATGAGATAAGATAAATAAAATGGGTTAGGATGTAGTTCAGTGATAGAAGGCCCCTAGGTTCAATCCTTAGTCACATACACATGAATTGGGGGCGGACAAAACAAAAATTATTATCTATGATTGGTCTGTTAAAAAAAAATGGAAGTTTTTAACTTATGAGTTAGGAGACAATCTTAAACAGAAGCAGTAACAAATTTTTCCAGGAATAGCAAAATCAGAGGAGCAACACACAAATGAAAGGAGGCTTAAGATTGCCCGCTAATTGCAGTATTTGGGACCTGGATCCTAACTCAAATTAGAAAAGTCAACAATCATATTCCTTGGTTGAAAATAAACCATATTTAGGTAGCCTAACAAGAAAAGCAATTCATCAAAATACCCACAGAGAGTTCAAAGAATGAATGAGAAGTTTCTTGACTTGGCAAATATGCAAAAAACCAAGGGAAGTGAAGCAGTAAAAACCAATGCCAACAAGAAGAGCCTGCTCAGGACACTGGCCCAGTTAGCACTGCCATCATCAACTGAAATGAATTCCAAACTGTCATTTTTTTTCCATCTTACTCCAGATGCACATCACCAGTGAAGTGCATCTGATTGCCACAGCGTGGGTCACACAACCCACCTCTAGCTGTTAGGGGTTCTATATGTTATATATATGTGTACACAGTCTTTCCAGTTCCTCTTCCACAAACACTCACAAAAGGCAATAAAGGGGGTTAAAAATGATAAGATAAAAGAAGCAACAAAGATAATTTTAAAGTCCAATTAGTACAATGTCCAACGCAGGAATACTGCCAGTCTTATTACCATTAAAAATAAACTTCAATCATTATACCTTCTTATGCTTTACTGTGCCAAGAAACACTTCCTGAAAATTTCAGAAGGTAGTAAATAGTAATATTTATGCCTTCTCCAGGTAATCTTCTTTCCACTATTCTGTAATTCAAAGGTCACAAGAACTCACTGCCACAATGTTTAAAAAAAAAAAAAAATCTATTTAAATCACACAACAGTTCCAACTAAGAATGGTGTGCTGAAATAAGACCAAGAAAAGGTTAATTCTATCAGAACCCAGGCTATTAAACACCAAACAGGGGTATATTTATTACCTGATACAATCTGACACATTAAATTCTGAATATAAGATTCAGAAAACTAAGCGAATTACATTTATATAAAATCCTGGAAACAGGTTTTGTTTGTTTTGCAGTACTGAAGACTGAACCCAGTGGTACTCTACCACTGAGATGCATCCCCAACCCTTTTTATTTTGAGAGACAGGTCTCACTGAATTGCTTAGACTAGCCTTGAACTTCTGATCCTCCTGCTTAGCCTCCTACAAGGCTAGGATTTCAGGCTCATCTCACTGTGCCTGGCTAACTGCAAAGTTTTAAAACAAGCAAAATTGTTTTGATGGCATTTGCTCTGAAGTTACTACATCAAGCACACTACAAACAAGTAAGCCTTTCAGTAAAGATAATTTTTATCAGTTTCAACTGCCCTGACCCTGAATGGATGTTTTGTATGAATATAATACATTATTAGTGACATTTACAAAACTACAGTTTTCATAACTGATTTAACAGGAGTGACTACTATGGACTTGGGAGGCTGGGGCAGGAGGATCACAAATTCAAGGTCAGCCTCAGCAACTTAGCAGGGCCCTAAGTAACTCAGCAAAACCCTGTCCAAAAATAAAAAAGGGCTGGGGAGATAGCTCAGTGGTAAGTATCCCTGGGTTCTTTTTTTTTTTTTTTCCTTCTTTTCTTTTTGGGAGGATGTGTTTAAAGCAACCCTCAGCAATTAGCAAGACCCTGTCAGGGATATGTAGTTCAGTGGTAGAGGGCCTCTGGGTTTAATTCCCTGTCAGGGGATGATGTTCCCCCCTACGTTTTCACCCTGCAACTATTAGCAGTTTATCCCCCGCTCCAGGGATTGAATCCAAGGGCACTTTACCACTGAGCTACATCTCCAGTCCTTTTAATTTTTTCTTTTGGTGGTGCTGGGGATTGAACCCAGGGCCCTGTGCGTGTGAGACAAGCACTCAATCAACTGAGCTATATTCCCACCTTTATTTCTTATTTTGAGATAGTGTTTTGCTAAGTTGCCCAGGATGACCTGGAACTTGGGATTCTCCTTCCTCAACTTCCTGAGTTGCAGGGATTATAGCCATGCAGCACTATACCAGGCTCAAAAAATTCGAGAAGAGAAATTTTTAGACTAAATAGATTGAGAAAACTGGCAGCCCAAACCAGGCAATAAAGTCACTGCAAACCCACAATATTTGGCTCCATTTAATAATATACAACTAGGAAGAGGAAAAAAAAAAAAAAAAAAAAAGGAAAGAAAGGACACAAACCAGCTGGGAAAGTTAATATTGAATTGGGCAGCAAAAGCACACCAAACACTCCACTTTACACAGCATATCAGAGGGTAAACAACCAATACAATTACTCTATGCTGCTCAATAGAAAACTGCAAGGAAATATTATATAGATGAGAACCACTGAATAAACTAGGGAAAAAAAATCCCCAAATTCACAGAATCACCTAATGCCTCCCCACCCCCACATCAAATTACAATCTAAGCCTCTGTATCAACCAACCAATTTACAGGAAATCAGGAAAATCTAGAATGTGAGAAACTGCAGAATAAATGACCTGGTTTTTTTAACAAAGTGCAAGGGAAAAAATGAAGGGGAAATTAATAAAAAGAGGCTTAAAATATGTTAGCCAACTGCAGTATCTGGGAACTTGGACCCTAACTCAAATTAGAAAAGTCAACAGAAAAGTAACATCTAACAAAGAAAAACTATGTGCCAAGTTACCACTGAATTTCATGGAATGGTATGTCAAAAGTTTACTAATGACAGCATCATCAAACGAATCATGAAGTACTTATTATGGTGAGACAATGTTTTAAGAACGCTACAAATATTATTTATTTATTACAACAACCCTAGGAGAAGGTACTATTTTCTCTACTTAACAGATGAAACATGCATAGAATCTTATCTGAGTAACTCTTCCTAAGGTCACAAAGGTGTACATGGTGAAGCTGCCATTCAAACTCAGGTTGTTTCTCTACAAAGCTGGTGCCTTTAACTACCACATTATCCTATCTCTCTATATGATGTAGTGAAAACTTGTCCTTTTGAAACACACAGAAAACTGCCCAAATCCTCATTTCTCACCATGTTACCAGATTAGCTGCCTTCTGGAAAACTGTATATAAATCTGTAGAGGAGTTAATATTATTTAAACAAGTGTTGAAAGGAATGAGATTACGTATTGGGCTTATTTTACAGCATCAAACATGAGGTCCACAATAAATGATTTCCACTACCCTTTCTACCATACCAAAGGAGAGTAATTCATTAAGAACATGAAAAGTGGAATAGCTGTAACTTTTTTTGGATTAAATCCAGGATGTCCTGAATGCTAAAAAAGCGCTCTATCCCCACTTCAGCTCTTTGAATTAATCAACTGAAAAGCCACAACCAACTTTTCTGCATATTTATAAACTTCAAGAACAGTAATTACTCAGAAGTTTTTAAAATGCTAAAATTTAAACTTAAAGAAGCCAAACAAGGGTTTGCAAGTTAAATTTAAAACACTTTTTTTCTTGGCACTAAGGACTAAACATAGGGGCACATTTCCACAAAGCTACATCCCTGGTCTTTTTATTTTTGATTTGAGATGAGGTCCTACTAAGTTAACTGACAGCTTTGCTAAATTTCTGAGGCAGGACTCTAATTTGCGATTCTTATGTCTCAGACTCCCCAGCTACTGGGATTACAAGTGTGCACACCAGCCTGGCAAAATGCAATCTTAAAGATTTTTCTGGAGGAAAAAAAAATTTTACTCCACTATAATAAAACTACCATCCAACTTTTGTGTGTGAGTGTGTGTGGAGGGAGGGGTACTGGGATTTGAACCCAAGGGCACTATACTACTGAGGTACATTCCTAGTCCTTTAAATTTTGAGACAGGTTCTAAGTTGCTGAGGCTGGCCTTGAATTTGATATTCCTCCTGAGTAGTTGGAATTGTAGGGGCGTGTCACTGTAGTCAACTGTCCAACTTTTTCATTGTGGTAATTCTCTAGACAGAAGTGTAGATTAAAATGAAGCAATGTGGTTTTATCATAGAGAAAGAAGTGAACTTAATGATTATATTAAAATTAACTTCTCTAAGAAAAGACAGGTGGGACAGGGAATATAGCTCTGTGGTAAAGCATGTGCCTAAAATGTGCAAGGCTCTGGGTTTGCTCCCCAACAACAACAACAAAGACATGTTGTTATCCTGCAAGTATTTTTATTCTTAATACATTAAACTATAAAGTTCTTTGGTGGAAGAAATGTTTTATGGTCATCCAAATATTCCTAGCTCCTAGTACACAGAAACTGTCAAGACAGTACAAGCCTCCAGTGTCTCTTAAAAGAATGATTGATTTCTTTTGCTGAAAAGTGAAAACAGTTTGCCCAATAGAGGAATTAAAGGCTGATTATTTACTTTAGAAAAGGAAAACAACAGACACCTTTAAATACCTCCCTAGTACATCTGAAATCACTTATAAAAATTCAATTTACAGATGGGGATACAGCTCAGTTGGTAGAGAGCTTGCCTCAAAAGCACAAGGCCCTGGGTTCAATCCCCATCACTGCCAAAATAAATAAATAAATAAATAAATAAATAAATAAAAATCATTATATTAGATACACACGTTGCTTATTAGTTAAGCTATACCTATGGACAAAAGAAGTTCAATTCCTCTTACTGAATTTTTTATTTTTTTTAAGTTTAAATATAGACAATTTCATTTGGGGCAGACTTAGTAGGAAATAAAAATCACTGATTCAGAAGTAAGGAGGCATAAGGTCTCCAACAGCATAATCACATACTAAATTAGACACAACCAACTATAGCAACTTTGGAGACAGCAAGCATGTTATCTGTATATTACCTAGATTCCAACAGACCCTCATCTGTCTGAAATGTCACAAACCAAAATTTGCCCTTTTTATGAACTACTTTTTAATTGGGGATTCTTTAAAAGGCTTTTGTTTTGTTTTGCTTCTCATCTTTCCATAAAAGTCTTACTTTTATGTTTAAAGGCAGCAGCCATAGGGTCAAACACAATAACTTAGAGGTTTCTGGAATAGCACCTGTAGCTCAAAGGTAGACCGCATAGTCCTGGGTTTGATACCCAGCACCAAAAAGGAGTAGAAAGAAAAAGCAAAAAAAAAACCAAAAATAAACCCACATTGCTTAGGCTCAAATATAGTCTGCTACCTATTAGCTGAACCAATCTCTGCTTCATTCTTCTCAACTCTAAAATGGGAGAATAAAATAGTATCTATTCACAGGCATAAAAAAGTTATAAAAAGAACTTTGAGCAACTGTTTCAATCCCTGGTACATTACACTAAAACCATAAAACCAAGGTACGCAATCTATGAAATATGATTCAGAAATGTCTTATCTTCAATCATTTAAAAATGAATTACAGGCTGTGGTTACAGCTTGGGCTTGCCTACCACACACAAAGCCCTGGGTTCAATCCTTAGCACCATTAAAAACAAACAAAATACTCATTATATATAAACAAATGTACTCCCACATTTCTCATCATTCCATACTTATTAAAATGGTTGAATGTGCCCTCCTCAGTTAAGATTTTTTAAAAATTTTTTTAGTTGTTGATGAACCTTCATTTTATTTATTTATATGTGGTACTGAGGATCCAATGCAGTGCCTCACGCATGCCAGGCAAGCTCTCCACCGCTGAGCCACAACCCCAGGCCTCAGATAAGATTTTAAAACAGCCATTGATAAGAAAACTTTTGAATTCATTGAAAATAAAGACTCCCCTCCACTCCCAAAGTTTCAAGAGCTCTGAAAAGGAAACTATCCAGAATCAACTGAAAGAATACTTTTATCAACATGCACAGTTTTGGGTACCTTGTAAGGTCTCACCCAAGTAAACAACAATGTCAAAACACAAAGCAAATAACTTGTCATTTTTATAAAGAACTTTAAATGATTTTGTTGTAAAACCATCAAAGAAAGACCAGAAAAATTGCTAGGGGAATTGGCAAAATAAACATGTGTTTGAAAGAATATAGAAAGATGGACGGAAATTGACTCCTAAGGAAGAGGACTGTTTTACTAACTTTGAAGTTCTCTTTCACAATAGCATTTTAACTTTTAAAAGAGCAACCTGGAACTCAAGTTCCTTTCCAAATATTGAAATTTACTGTTTCTGAATTCCAGTCTATTAATTTTTTTTGCAATTAAACTTCTGAATCTTTTTGCTGGTTTTTAAAAAGTAAACAAAATGACAATCTGTTTAAAAAGGCACAACAAACATCTTAAACCACTGTAAATGTCCCGAATTTAACAACCGATTTCCTTTCAAGTATAGATGTAAAGATATTAGAAAAGATAATTCAATAAACTATAAATTTAAGACTATCACTTCATTTTTGGATGTAATTTATAGAGGAAAGTATGTTCTGTTATTAAACTGAAACACGATGAACCATTAACTCCCTGTTTTCCTGATAAACAATAAATATCACAGTTAAAAGTATTTCACTAAATAACAAGCCAACCTCAGAGAACAACGATGGCAGATAAAACTGACGCTACAGCACAATTTAAGCTATAAGTAACTACCAAAATCAAAAAACAAAAACCGCACCCATTCTTAAGTAAACTTTTGGAGTAAGCAAACTTCAGAGCCCTACCTTTGTTTCCACCTAAGTCTTCAAAACACCAATAATAAAAAAAACAGAAACAACTGAAAAAGCAAAAGATCCAGTTAATGTTCCATAGGGAAAAACGACTAAAATGTTACGACATGTTAACGAATTTAAGTTATCCAAGAACAGGGTACTTCCCCTAGCTACAGCCATTTTAGATTCAGCTTTTCTTTTGGATTCCACGAATTAGGGAGTAGATTTAAAACGGGGAAAACACTGGTTAGAAGACTTCAAGATCCACCAGCTTTCTCTCCCCGGGGGAGGAGGCTTGGTGGACACTGGGAAAGAATCTAAATGAAAACACCCTCCTACCACGGAGAACCGGGACAGCCGACGTGAAAGTTCCTCTTTTCCCCTCAGATATCCCACATCTAACGCACACGACTTTTTCCTCTTAGGTTTTCCTTAATAGGAAAATAAAAGCCTTTGGCGCTCATTCGAAGGGAAAACAAACAAACAAACAAACAAACACGTAAACCAAGCCACTTCACCACCACCAAGCCCTAACGCCTGGACAGGAAGGAGCCAAAGAGCCGCAGGTGAGCATTCCGACCCAAAACCAAAGTGAAGGAGGCGCGCTCTCGCGGCGACGCTCGTGTGCAAAGCCCCACGCGCGCGGGGGAGGGGAGCCCGGTCCGAACTACACGACCCGTGGGTTCCGCTCGCCCCTCCCCCGGCGGACCTGCGCTCAACCACCTGTGAAAGACCTTCCTCCAACTAGTTTTAACACACGGCCGGTGAGGCATCGGGCGGAGCCCGGAGCTGAGAAGGCGCCAGGGTCTCCTACTGCTCCGTTGTCCGGAACTCCCACTCACCGAGCAGCGGCGGAGATACAGCCAAGGACGAGACGCGGCGTCTAAGGACGCGTCCCTAGTTTCTTGGCCCGGCAGAGGTGACTAGCCCACAACCATAACAAAGCTCTTCCCAAAATGGCTGCCCGGCCCACAAGGCCCAGGAGGGGCAGAGTGGGTGGAGGAGGAGCGACGAACCAGCTCGGCCCTCCCCCACCCCCTCCGACCCCGCCTCACACACGCCCACCTGCAGGAACGCATGCGCACAGGCACTGCTCCGGTGACACTGCCGCGGACCGCCGCGTCTCGGGCTGTCAACGTTCGGCCGAGGGAATGGCGGTTGTTCCCTGCCCCGCCCCCAGCTCCCTTTGGCACGGCTCAGGAGTTGCACGGTCGCTCTTGCCCCTGTGCAGAGTAGAATCCTTTGCCTTTCCTCGTGCTGAAGGGCAGAGACCAGCCTGGGCGCGTGTGAATGAGTGGATGCGCATATATGCGTACCCTGTCTTCCCCGCCCTTTCTTTCTTCGGCTTCCCACACCCAGCCCATGGGCTAGCTCGCATAGCCAAACCACCTCAACCAGAACTACCAAACCGGTACGGAGAGGCCTGTTTCCCGACCCCTGCCCACCTTCCGCTCCTTCACGTGTGCGCGTCCTTGAGACTCCAGCCCCCAGCGGGCCTCAGGGCCCTGCTCCACAGGCCTGCGAGGGTCGGCTCGGCGCGCTACCCGCCGGGAGCCGTAGTTCCTGGGTTCCACAGGCGTCGCGCCCCCGCCCCAGCGTAGGGCGGGTTTCTGACCGGTCCTGCGCCTTTGCTAAGGCGAAAAGCCGTTTCTCCTACCCGACCTCTCATTGGGTATCGCCGGACGGGAAGGGGCGGTGCTACCATGCCAGAGAAGGAAATAAAGTGAAAACCCAAGTGGACTTGAAACAGTTACTATGCGTAGAGCTTACTGGGGTCCTGTTCTGTACCGGCAGCTATCGGAATGATGGGAACCAGAAAGCTAGACAAGCCAGAATCCAGAAGAAGGGTGTGTGGGCACCTAGCCAAATGAGCTCTCCAAACTGTCTTCGGCTTTATCCTTAGAGACGGAAGGACGCTCAAAATTGGTATCATTTCCTTTGACAGACTGATATAGAGACCCAGAGAAGAGAAGAGACTTGCCCAAGGTCACAGAGCCAAGAAATAAATTCAAACCGAGGGTGGCAGGAGGAATGATATGACTTTACGGATCAGCCCCCAAACCCAAGGTTCTTAACGCTAACCTTGATTGATGGAAGTGAAGGTCCTGCCTCTTGGTGTTCTTTATTTCTTAATGAAGTTTCTAGGTTCAAGGAAAGAGAATGGAAGCAAAAACATTCCCTTCCCAACAGTAGTAAAGAACTGTAACGCAGATTAAGATGTGTCTGTCGACCCAACCCCGTTGTTTTGCAAAGTAAAATGAGTTCCAGAGATGGCAGTTTGGCCAAGTCACACTTGGTTTAGACTCCCAAGTCGCCTACCTTCCTCCACTACCATCACGGAGATTGTTTCAGTAGTTGCACTCTACCTTTCTGAACTCTGCAGGAAGATTTTGTTAGCTCGCAACCCTGGAAGAGACACCATTCAGGTACCCTGTCCAACAGTCGACTTCAACTAGAATTAAGATTTTTAAAATGACTTCAAGACGGAAAGCCAGGCGTGGGAACCAGTTAGCGCCAAGTCAACTCCTCACCCGGACTCATTTTTTCGGGTTCCAGGATGTGAGGCGGGTATAACTCCATTTTCCGGAAATGTGCCTTTCCGGAATTCCTGTCCTTGAAGTTCAGCTTGCAAGATACCGGCGCGACGCTGGCAAGTAAGTATCTGGCCTACAACAGTGCACGCTGGGAACGTGGTCATCAAGAGATTGGTAGTAAATAAGAGAAATGGGTACTGTTCGCCTAGATTTCCCTAAAATCCTTGCGTCCAAGCCCCTCTCCTTTCCTAAAATGTCGGCTTCAGCCTTGCAGTTTGCACTCTTTACATTGAGGAAATGGAAACATTTGAAAGTTTTCACCTGAATTGGAGCCCCACGCGGTGGCACACGCTAGCACCTCGGGAGGTTGAGGCAAGAGGATCACAAAATTCAGGCCAGCCTCAGCAACTTAGTGAGTGAGGACCTAAGCAACTTAGCAAGACCCTGTCTCAAATAATAAAAAAGGCTATAGACGTTCAATCCCAGGACCGGAAAAAAAAAAAAGTCTCACCTGAATTGGGTAGATTAGCCCTGGGGTCTTTGTCCTTTACCTCCAAGATGTCACTGGTCTTCTTTAGGCTATCAGTCTTTGCTTTAATACTCAAGAGTTGGAAATCACGTGTCACAGTGGTTAGGGGGTTCCTGAAGGTTGGGGGAGGGTTGAGATTTTAAATGGTATGATTTGGAAAGTCGGTACCTAGAAATTGATTTTGAGCAAAAGTGAAGGCATGGAATGTCAAGCTATGGGTGTCATCCAAACTACTTGGAAGCCCCGATAACTGGGACTTGATATCCTCCTGCCTCAGCCTCCTCAGTCACTGGGAATACAGACCTGTGCCTCCAAACCTGGATAAGTTTTGTTTTTTGAGACATCTCGTTTTTCAACAATGATATTGTCAGGGTCAGGGATTGTAGCTCAGTGGTAGAGCGTCTGCCTAGCACATGTGAGGCCCTGGTTTTGATCCTCAGCACTGCGTAAAAAATAAATAAAATAAAGGTATTGTGTCCAAAACCACATTGTTGTCTGCTCAGTTGGCAGAGTGTATGCCTCGCATGCACAAGGCCCTGGGTTCAGTCCTTAGCACCATAAAAAAAAGAACTGTAACAATTTTTAAAAAATGGGACTGTCACATCTAGATTCATATTTTCACTCAGCCTGTTAGTGGTTGCTTAAGTTAATCAGGTTCTTAACCAGTCCCTCCAGAGGAAGGCAAAAATAACTTCTTTGTTTTGTATGGAGGATTGAACCCAGTGGTGTTTTAACCACTCAACTACATCCCCAGACCTTTTTTATGTTTTTTAGAGACAGGGTCTCACTGAGTTGCTTAGGTCCTTGCTAAATTGCTGAGTCTGGGTTTGAACTCCCAAGCCTCCTGCCTTAGCCTCCAGAGCCACTGGGATTACAGGTGTGTGCCACTGCAGCCAGTTTAAGAATAACTGTTATTATTGAGAGCTTACTTTGTGTTAGGGATAGTTCTCAGCTCTTATGTTTATTAACTTAATAAATTTTTATTACCACCCTATGAAGTAGCTGTTATTGTTAATACTCTTGTTTTTGCAGTGCCAGGAATTGAACCCAGGGTTTCCTGTGCCCTGGACAATCACTTTACCACGGATCCACACTCCTGGGCCTTTTATTTAAAAGATCAGTGAACTGCACCCTAACAAGGTTAAGTATCTTATCTACAGCTAGTAAGGGATGGAACCAGGGTTCCAACCCAGATTGTTTGGCACCAGATCTTCACTCTAACAGGTCAGTCTGTCTCAGTATCAAGTTGATGAGGTTATTGTGAGCAGTAGAGTTAATGCATATAAAAAATGTTGTTTTGGTGCCTGGCTCAGAGCTAAACTATTTGTTGCTGCTATCATTATTTTGAGCTTTAAACTTTAAGCTCAAAGTAGATAACTAAGATAACTAAAGGAACAGAGAAGCTATGACCTTCAGTTTTAAAGATGGGACTCAAGAAAAAACTGTGCCCAATATCACACAATTAAGGAAATGGCAGAGGTGTTTGTAAAATTCAGATCATCTGTGTCTCTGTGCATTACTCTTTCTGTTAAACCAAACAGACAAAGCTAAAAGAACAGTACCGGGGAGAATATACATCTCCTTAATGTGTTCCTGATTCTTTGAAAATGTTGATTCTTTCCAAAGGAAATTCTATTGTACAGAAAAATTGTCATCAGTTACTACCTTTTGAAAATTAATGGGATGTGATGGTACATATCTGTAATCCCTATACTGTGGAGGCTGAGGTTGGAGGGTACAAGTTCAAGGCCAGCCTCAGCAACTTAGCAAGACCCTATATAAAAAATTAAAGGACTGGGAGGATAGCTCAGTAATAGAGTGCTTACCTAGTGTGCAAAACCCTGGATCAATCCCCAGCACCACATACACATAAAATACTAAAAATCAAAAAGGTCTGGGGATATTAGCATGTATAAGTCCCTGAATTCACTCCCAAGTACTGAAAAAAATGTATAAAATGAAAATTAAATGATATCTTGTTTTATACACAGCAGCATGCTATGATACAGCCACCTTTTTGCTTAGCTACAAAAACACAGTAATCAGAACTGCTTGGCATCTTCCTGAACAAGACTTAATAGGGGCCAGTATGCTTCACTTCATCCAGAGGTTTTCTCAAGCATCTTCAAAGGTTGGTTTATTCAGCAAATATTAAGCAATGTTTGCTAAGAACTGCTGTGGCTGAGGCAGTAACAGTAAAAAAGACAGAAATCTTTATTTTTGTGTATTCAAGTGGGGGAAGGAGAATTGAAAAAATACAAAGTAAAATATTTAGTAAGTCAAGTGGTAAGTACTATGGAGAACCATATTGCAGAAAGGGGATAAGGAGTATCAAAAATAGTGTTACATATAGAGGGGTTTGAAGAATCATCAAGATTCTTAAATAACTTAACATTTTTTTGTTTCATCCAACACTTTTTATATTATTGTTGTTCTGCTTAGTTGAAGTCTAGCATCTGCTTACCAGATCACTGAATAAGAAGAAAAGGTTATTACTTTGGCTATGTACCTTTAAAGGCAGTGAAAAAATATGGTCCTAGCTCTTGAGTCTACTGAAACAACAGTTAACACATAGTTTTAATTCACTGTGAGAAGAATTATGGAAGTTTGCATAGGAGATTTACTATAGGAGCCTAAAATTAGACAAGAGAGAGGTTCAGGAAAACTTAAAGACAAATTTTGAGAGATGAGGTAAATAGTAGGAGCTAGAACTCTAGGCAGAGACATGTACAATGGCATAGAGCTATGGAAAGTATGCAGTGTTCATAAAGCTAAATTGGAAGGTAGATTTTCTTGCATAAGATAGCCTTCTTACAATAATCAGCATTGCTTCTTTTGCATTTTATAAATAGAAGAGGCAGTTTAGAAGAGCTAATGCTAAAGACCTAGTCTTTACCTGTTCCTCATACAGATATTTCTCCGTGGAATAAGATTAGTGGTAGGTCAAAATAGATCACTGGTTCTATTTGCTTGTTTCTTTTGCATATTGTATAGCAATTTCTGTGTTTCAGTAAGTTTAATTAGTCATATATTTTTAATTGACATTAATTATACATGTTTATGGGATACATTATATACCTGTTTAATACCAACAGGAGGCTGAGATAGGAGAATTGCAAAAAAACAAAAACAAAACAACAATAACATTACTCTAGCAATGTCATGAGGGAAATCTCTAGTCAGTTCAACCTATCTATAAAGTGTGATGTGCTAACAGAAAGCAGGGGGACAGAGGTTGGTTGTTTGCTTTTTTCTTGTTGTTTGTTTCAGATTGGAATTAAATAAGAAATCAGGTGGGTTTCTTTTTGTTTGTTTGTTTTAATTTTGTTTTCTGGTTCTGTTTTCTTTATAGATGCTGAAGTACCCATTCACAATGAGCCTGGAAACTAGGAGAATAGATATACTTTCTCTGAAGACATCTCTTCAAAAGAACCCATCCCTTTTGTTTCCAACACCTTATCTTTTACCATCATTTCCAGTGTGTTTGAGCAAGATACAATGGTATCATACATCACCATGCAGCTTTAAGAAGAAGCAGAAGCAAGCAGTACTTCCAGCCAGGCCACCAAGCACCATCACTTACCTACCTGACAGCCCAAAGCCAGCATTATACATCACTCTGGCAGGACTAATCCCTTTCATTGCTCCACCATTGGTCATGATCATGACGAAGACTTATATTCCTGTATTAGCTTTTACTCAGATGGCTTATGGAGCCAGTTTCCTATCTTTTTTGGGAGGGGTCAGATGGGGTTTTGCTCTGCCAGAAGGTAGTCCAGCCAAACCAGACTACCTTAATTTAGCTAATAGTGTAACTCCTATTGTGTTTTCATGGTTTGCCTTCCTTATTTCTGAAACACTCAATGAAGCCATAGTCTTAGTAATAATAGGTTTGGGGATAGCATTACAGGTTGAACTTTTTCTCTTGCCCCATTATCCCAATTGGTTCAAGGCCCTAAGAATAATTGTCACTTTAGTGGCGGCTTTTTCATTTGTAGTTACTTTACTACTTGAAGATATTTATCCAGAGAAAGGACCCAAGAGACCTAGTCAAGTAGAATAAGTATAAAACTATTTTGTAAAGTTGCATTTTGGCATGACCTTTTTCTACTTCTGTTTGGCTCTTTTTTTTCCGTCACTAGTGGTAGTTCTTTATATGTTGTTTTTTATTTCTAAAATTTATTTCAGAGTAATTGCTTGAGCAAGAGCCATATTAGGTTAGTTTACATTCAGACTTTTTATGAATGATATGTCATCCACTTAAACATTTCAATGTTTTATCTTGAAAAGTGTAAAATAAAAAAGGTTAAAAATCCTGTTAGAGCCTTATAATCATTAAAACAAACACAACTGTAATGCACTAGTAAAAACATTTAAAGAAAAAAGTATTCAATGACTACCCCATCATATATAGTATAAAAATAATCAAAACTAGGAACTAGGGGTTTATACATAGGCATAAACATAAAGTTGAGCAAGGAAATGAGTGCTCCAAAGTGTGTTATAGTGGTTTCCTTTTGGGGTTGGGGAAGGTCCCTGTAAGGTCCAGATGTGAATTACCTGGCATTAATGATGAACTGCTTCTTGGCCAGGACAGTGGGTGTGTGGATGTCATTTTATTGACTTTGAATTATATGTCTACATTTTCATACACTTCTGGACAGCCCAATTTCCCAATTAAAAAAAATTAAAACATAAGAGCTTCCCAATTAAAAAAAAAAGAATATTAAAACATAAGAGCACACGTTCTCCCACATCACAAAGAAAATGTGTATCTGTGAGTGCCTAAAAATAGGTGGTTGTGGGGCTGGGATTGTGGCTCAGTGGTAGAGCGCTTGTCTAGCATGTGTGAGGCACTGGGTTCCATCCTCAGCACCACATGTGAATGAATGAATGAATAAATAAATAAATAAAAATAGGTGGTTGTATGGAGTTTTCACTGCAGTTCCCCCTGGGAATTTTATGTCCAAGCTTATTTTTTACCTGGTATAACCTATTTTTATGAGCTGAAAGGATCTGTGGCTCTAGAGTTAACGGAACAATATCATGAGGCAGAGCTATGTTTAAAGAAGAGATGGATACCTACCAGGTTTTATGAAGCTGGGCATGGCATATATAGATGCAACTTTACCTCCTTAACAACAAATGAAGCAAAAAATAAAATCACTATTACATATAAATGATAAAACTCAAGTAGAGCCATCTTAATATTCTAATGAATTGTCCTATCTAGCTCTACATCTTTTAATTCATAGAGAAACAAACAAAAAACAGCAAAAGCAATACCTTGGATTTTTTTTTTGGGGGGAACCAGGGATTGAACTCAGGGACACTCAGCCACTGAGCCACATCCCCAGCCCTATTTTTTTGTATTTTATTTAGAGACAGGGTCTCACTGAGTTGCTTAGGGCCTCGCTAAGTTGCTGAGGCCGGCTTTGAACTCTCGATCCTCCTGACTCAGCCTCCCAAGTTGCTTGGATTACAGGCGTGTGCCACCACGCCCGGCTAAATACCTTGAATTTTAACTTGAAAACCTAGTCTCTTGAATTTCTAGTTTCACAAAAAATATAGGTGGTGTTAAGTACAAGTCAGTAAATCATATCATTTGGAGTGTGCTATCTTTGTATAATACAAGTATAATTATCAGTTAACATTTTATAAATTATACAATTTCTGTTCCAGTGATTCCTACTGTGAAGAGATATATTAGAGCAGTAATTCTGTTTACTTTCTTATGGGTTGAATTGTGTGTCAAAGTCTTCCTAATCTCTTTACTATGTGACTTTATTCAGTTACCCTTGGGAATTTTATGTCCTCCTGAATAGCTGGGATTACAGATATGTGTACCATGTGACTTTACTCAGAGATAGGGCTTTTACATAGGTTCATCTGTAACTCTGATTCTATTAAGATCAAGTATTTTGCAGAGAAATTTCTTTGCTTCTAAGTTGCATGCATACTATATTAAACTTTTCCTTAGTCTCAGTTAACTATGTTAACTTCCAAAATAGGAACAAGTCATATTTTTAAGATACTTGCCTAATTTCACTTAAAAATTGCTATTTTGCAGGTAAATTAGTGTATTCCTAAAACTCATTTTTAAGTTCATTCAATTGAGTACATTGGACAGGTTGGGGTTTTTTGTTATTTTTTTCTCTAGTAAATTTGTTATACTTTTTATTTATTTATTTGTTTACTTGTTTGCTTATTTAGTTTTACCCCCAAGATACAGTGTCACAAATGTTTCCCAGGATGAGCTCAAACTGTTGGCCTGAAATGATCCTTTGCCTCAGCCTCTGAGAGTAGCTGAGACTACAGGCATGTGCTACTGTGCCTGTACCATACAGGGTATTTAGAAGCACATTAAATTGTCAAACATTTTGAAGAAAGACTACTTTATTTAAAAAAAATTTTTTTGTTGTAGATGGACAAGTGCCTTTATTTTATTTATTTTTATGTGGTGTTGAGGATAGAACCTAGTACCTCACACATGCTAGGCAATCGCTCTACCACTAACCTACAACCCCAACCCTGAGGAAAGACTAATTTAATTGTTGCTCATAAAATGAAATTAAGTGTAAAACTAAATATGTAATCCTATTCCAGTTTGGAAATCCATTATCTAGGAAATAATAAGCATTTTTTTTTTTTTTGTAGTGCTGGGGATTGAACCCAGGGCCGTGTGCATGCAAGGCAAGCACTCTACCAACTGAGCTACATCCCCAGCCCCAATAAGCATTTTTACACTTAAGTATTTTCAGGGATCTCCTGGACCTGTTAAACCCAAACTCTGATTGTTTTGACATTACATTTCTGCCATGGCAGTGTAAAACATCTCTCTTCATAGTGCCATTTTAGGTTGGTACTAGGCAATAATGAGAATGAAATTGTAGGAGTATTTTGTAAATCTGCTTTGAACCAAAAGATAGATTCTCTAGAAATATTAAAGGCATGTGAGTTAGAGCTTATGTAGTCTACAGATCATCTTGATACTTGTTCTTTGATATCTTACAGATTCCAGCCAGGCATCTGTGACCCTTCAGACTCTCATGATACCTAACGGAAGAGGACACAGGCTTCTCTCTACATAAGCTTTTCTTAATACAAGAATTTAAGTTATGAAAGAAAATCCTTGTGGGCCAAATCAACATATTTGGAAATGAATGCTACCAGAGTCTTTAATGCTAATCAAAAGTTTTCTATCTATTAAGCTGTTGATGCTTCTAACAGTATACCGAAAGACCTTAGTAAAGAAATAGGAAATCAAATCCTTGAATTAACCTTAATGTATGCAGAACTTTTAATACATATGGCTAGTAGAAATAAAAGTGATTATCCATATACATGATAAATCTTCAGAAATGAAAATAAAACACTTCTTTAGAATGCTTCTCAAGGGAAAGGAAGAAATTTTGAGAACAAATTTTGGATGAGAAGGGTGTTTCAGCTTATAAGTCATTATCTATAAAAAGTTTCACAAGTATAGGTTGAGTATTCCTTATCTGAAATGCTTGGGACCAAAAGTGTTTCAGATTTTAGAATATTTACATAGATTTTACTGGTTGAACATCCCTATTCTGAAAATGTGAAAAAAAAAATGCTCCAAAATCCAAAACATTTTGAACATTATGTCAGCATTTTAAAAGTTCCAGACTAAAGATTTCAGATTAGGGATACTCAAGGTATACCTATAATTCAGCCTTCTCCAAGCAATAACTTGGTAGTAAACTCATACTTAGGCTTGTCCAAGTACAAATAAATTTCACAAAGCTTGATAATCTAATAAAAATCCCTCTTCCTAAAGCAAAGCAGATAATTTTGGTAGGACTATCTGGAAATTAAGGAAGAAATGTCTAGTTGTGAAATATGCCCTGTGTGCTCCATCACCCTTTACAACATCTATTTCAATCAAAGATTGTCACTAAGGACCTCCTATTAATTCCCTACTTGCATTCTCAGACTCAAGACAAAAAATAAGCAAGTAAAAGCTTTTCTTAGGCTATCAACAAGTAAAAACTTACCTATTTAATAGTTACACACCCTCCTACTATACCTGCTGCTAATAAAATGTTTGGGGCTAGTGAAAACTACCATCAAATAAAAGTAGGAACTTGTTTCACTGGCTTTTCTCTGCAGGTTAAACTATAGCCATGGAAAACCGTGCTCTGCATTGAATCAAATCTTTAAACTGTCTCATGGATCTTATTCCTACATAATATATAGGTTAGTAACAATTTGAATTGCACTGGAAAACCAGCCAACAGGGCTACTTTTCAGAAGTTTCTAGCAAACAGTTCTTACAATTAGGACACTTTTGTTTTATTTGTAGATGGATACAATATCTTTATTTAGTTTATTTATTTTTATGTGGTGCTGAGGATTGAACCCAGTGCTTTACATGTGCCAGGTAAGTGCTCTACCACTGAGCTACAACTCCAGTCCCTTAGTACACTTTTTAATTGGACAATTTCAGAACATAAAAGCAATTCTATTGTTGGTAAGTTTGGCAATTTTGTGTGAGTTTCTATTAATTTAGGATATATTCCATATCCTTTCTCATTCACATTTTTAGAAAAATTATTCTTCAATCACTTATCTACCCAATACATGTAACATTCAATAGAATGAAAGGATCCTATAGCCAAATACATGTTTGAATTTCAAAAGGTCAGATCATACATTTTCAAAATGTTCCTTGTGCTCTTATGCCTTACGTTTCATAGTACAGCCATACCCCCTTCACAACGACTAGTGATCATGTTACCAATTTCTGTCCAGGTATCTGAATGAGGATTATAAACTTCAACCGAGTCCAAAGTACCTGGGGCCAAGAAATCATGACTGGAAGAGCGACCTCCAGAAACATACAGAAGACCATTGACTGCCACAACACACATGCCTGCTCTAGGCACTTTCATTGAGGCAACTTCAACCCACTTCTCCTGGTTAAAAGAGAAAAATATAAATGTTAGTGGTGCCAGAAAATGGTAATAGAGAACATCTCTAAGGAGTCAGATATTCTGGTTCTTTTTAAATCTCAAACACGTTTAAAACTCAAACTCACATTCCAGGCAGATAAATATTTAGAACATTTTTAAATGAATGAGTAAGCATGGATAAAATAGTGAATTTAGAGGAAAATAATAGGAAACATGTCTAATTAAGAATTATGATCAGGCCGGGTGCGGTGGGGCACGCCTGTAATCCCAGCACTTGGGAGGCTAAGGCAGGAGGATCACGAGTTCAAAACCAGTCTCAGCAACTTAGCGAGGAGTGAGACCCTGTCTCTAAATAAAAATACAAAATAGGGCTGGGGATGTGGCTCAGTGGTGGAGTGCCCCTGGGTTCAATCCCCAGTATCAAAAAAAGAAAAAAAAAAAAAAGAATTAAGATCAGGAGGGCTCAGGTTGTGGCTCAATGGTAGAATGCTTGCCTTGCAGATGTGAGGCACTGGTTTCAATTCTCAGCATCACATAAAAAACTAAAGATATTGTGTCCATCTACACATATATCTAAAAATATTGTTTAAATTATGATCAGGAGATGATCTAGAAATCACATATATGATGGAGAAACTAAATCTATGGAATACAACATTACTAATGTCTTCCTTCAGGGAAACTATCTAATCCAAAAAAACAGAAAAGTTAATAATTAGTAGAGAAAAGAACAAGTGGCCAGGTAATAAAAGTATAGGTTATCTGTAAATAAAGCATACAATGAACTCATTTTTTTAGATCATAAAAGTGAACATTGGTGGTTCGGGTTGTGGTTCAGTGGTAGAGCACTTTCCTAGCATAAGTGAGGCACTGGGTTTAATCCTCAGCACCACATAAAAATAAATAAATAAAAATATTGTGTTCATTTACAACTAAAAAAAATTTTTTAAAGTGAACACTGATGCTAAAAATGAAATTTGGGGCAGAGTTTCAATGAGCTTCTCACCTTAGTACCCAGTTTAGTATCACCATATTATAGACAAATCAGAACTTCAATGAAATTTTGAAATTCCCAAAACAGGGATAATTCTTTGAAATTAAAGAATCATATTAAGTGTGAAGGCTATGATCACCTATAATTATGGAACACATCACAAAGCTAACATAGCTGAAAAAACACATCTTAACAGATAGATATATGTGCAGAATACCCATAACTGATTAATATAAATTAGGATGCTTTGGGGTCATGTTTATAATTAGAACTACTCTTTACTCTCTCACAAAATGCCCCATGACCAGAACAAAGGGACCATGAGCCTCATTCTACACTGCTGTTGTTTTTTTCCATTTCTATTTGTGTAATAGAACAATATCTGCTTTTTAGTCCCAGTGATCTCAAAATAAAGTTTGTAAGACCAGAAGCGTGCTTTATATATATCTTTAGGGTTTGGATAGATGATGTAAGACTTTAGTAGATAGTAAATAGCAATACAATTTCAGATTAATGCATTAAAAAAAACAAGGTAACCCATTATTGAAAAGCAATGATTTTAGAACTAAAACCTATTTATTTCACAATCATTCAGAAAAATCAACAACAGAAAATATCCTCAAAAAGTTCACTTTCTATATTACATAGATCCAAATGAGATCAATGTAGAAGGTGAAAGTTATTTGAAATATCATCAAAGTTTGAAATTTATCGTAAATGAGATTCAAAATTCTTATGCTTTACAAGATATGGATGCCCCATTTTGCCATTTTTATTCAAAATTGTAATAGAGGTTCTAGCAGGGAAATTAGGAAAGAAAATGAAATAAAAGGCATCAAGATTTAATACAGATTTACAAAGTAAAACAATCTCTATTATGATGTAGTCTTGTATATAGAAAAATCCTGAGTACACACACACACATACACACGCACACACACAACTCTATTAGGGATGGGTTACCTTGGTGGTACAGCACTTGCCTAGCATGTGCAAGGCTTTTGGTTTGATTACCAGCACCACAAAGTAACCACAACAACAAACTACTAACCTACGAATGCAGCAAGGTTGTCATCAACAAGATCAATATCCAAAAGTTAACTGCATTTCCACATACTTAAAATGAACATTTGAACATGAAGATAAGAAAACAATTCAGTTTATAATAGCATCAAAAAGAATAAAAGGGTTGGGGTTGTAGTTCAGTGGTAGAGTACTTGCCTTGCATGTGTGAGGCACTGGGTTTGATCCTCAGCACCACATAAAAATAAATAAAATAAAGGTATTGTGTACATCTACAACTAAAAATAATTTTTTTAAAAAAAGGAATAAAATACTTCGGAATAAATTAAAACAACAAACTGCAAGGAACTGAAACCTATCAAACACTGTTGAAACAAAATAAAGAAGACCTAAATAAAAGGAAAGATAGCCCATGTTTATGAATTAAAACAATATTGTTAAGATGACAATACTGTCCAAATTAATCTCAGATTCAATGCAAGTCCTACCCCTACCCTGCAAAAAAAAAAAAGAAAAAACACAAACAAACAAACAAACAAACAAAAAACTCAGCTGGCTTCTTTGCAGGAATTGACAAGCTGATTCTAAAATTCATATGAAATTCAAAGGATACTCCAATTTTTTAAAAGAAGATAAGGAGGATTCACACTTTCTGGTTTCAAAAGTTATTACAATGCTGCAGTACTCAAGACAGTGAGGTACAGACATAAGGACAGACATGTAGACAAATGAAGAGAATTAAGAGCCTCAAAATAAACCCTCACATATATGCTCAATCAATTTTCAACAAAGACACTATGGCAATTCAATGGGGTAGAATAATCTTTTCAATAAATGGTACTGGAACAACTGTCCAAATGTAAAAGAATAAAGGTGGACCCTACCTCACACTATATATAAAAATTAAATCAAAGATCTAAATACAAGAGATAAAACTATGGAACTCTTAGAAAAAATATAGGTGTAAATTTTCATGACCTTAGATTAAGCAATGTTTTTTTTTAGTTTTTTTAGATATCATAATATATCAAAAGAACAAGTAACAAAAGAAAAAACATACTGAACATCAAAATCTGAACTTGTGGTCCTAAAAATACCATCAAGAAAGTAAAGAAAACCCTTGGCTGGGCATGGTGGTATATGCCTGTAATCCCAGCAGCTCAGGAGGCTAAGGCAGGAGGATTGAGAGTTCAAAGCCAGCCTCAGCAAAAGTGAGGTGCTAAGCAACTCAGTAAGATCCTGCCTCTAAATAAAATACAAAATAGGGCTGGGGATTTGGCTCAGTAGTCAAGTGCCGAGTTCAATCCCCAGTACCCACCCCCTCGCAAAGAAAAAAAAGAAAGTAAAGAAAACCCTTAGAATGACACATTAAAAAAATATTTTTTAGTTGTAGATAGAATACCTTTTTAATTTATTTATTTCTATGTGGTGCTAAGAATTGAACCCAGTGCTTCCCACATGCTAGGCAAATGCTCTATCACTGAGCTACAACTGCAGACCCAAGATAATTGTTTTTGCAAATCATATTATCTGACAAAGGACTTGCATCTAGATTATATAAGGAACTTTTACAACTCCAAAATAAAAAAATAAATAATCCCATTTTAAAATGGACAAATTAAGTAGATATTTCTTCAAAGAAGATATAATAACGACCAATAAACACATGAAATGCTGCTTCAAATCCAAAATGAGATACCAATTCACATCTAATTGGAGAGCTATTAAAAAAAAAAAAGACTTGGATGTGGAGATACTGGAATCATTATATACTGTTAGTGGTTATGTAAAGTAGTGAAGTCACTTCATAAAACATTCTGGCAGTACCTAAGAAGGTTAAAGACATTTACCACATGAACCAGCAATTCTACTCATATATATATATACACAAAAGCAGTGAAAACATGTCCATATGAACACTTGTACCTGAACCTTCACAGCAGCATTGTTAGTAACAGCCAAAAAGTAGAAACAACCAAAATGTTGAATTACTTTCCAATAAAGCTGTTAAATGCCAGACGTGGTGGCACACACTTGTAATCCCAGCAGCTCAGGAAGCTGAGGCAGGAGAATCACAAGTTTAAAGCCTTCAACTTAGCAAGGCTCTAAGCAACTCAGCGAGACCCTATCTCTTAAAAAAATATAAAAAAGAACTGGAGGTGTAGATCAGTGGTTAAGTTCCTCCAGGTGCAATTCCCAGTACCAAAAAAAAAAGAAAAAGGAAAAATTGGGAAAAGTCTCTTTAACCTATATAAATATGTAAAGGAGAAAGTATATAAATATGGAAAGGAGAAAGAATGGAAAGAACCTGAAGTGTTGTACTGAAATTGAAACTGTCACTAGGAACACTCATGGTTTTAAAATATAAATGCACAAATACACATATTCAGAGTTATGGAATAATATATGTATGAACATGTACATATATATACATACATATAGTTTTTAGCTGTGTTTACTGAGTGCCTAGAAGGAATTCCTCAGGAACAGTTAGGAACTGAAATCTGAGTTCTAAATACTGTTCTTCACTAAGAGTTGCTGGGGGCTCCTTGGAAAAATGGCTGATTCCAGGGCTAGAACAGAAAAAGTATAAGATGAACTTAAAAGGTTTTATTTGACAGAAAGTAAAGAAATGGTCAATAATAGGAATATATCAAAAGGGCACAGGAAGGATTTCCACTTTCAGACGTGATAAATTGTTATCAAACTTACCCTCTTGCCATTAAGACCTAGAAAACTGGACAAAACAAATGAGATGGTACTTTGACACCAGATAACAGGTAATATAAATCTGATCTCTGAGAAAAAGGAACAAACAAGGCAATTTTCATGCCTGGGAATGCTTTCTCAACAGCAGTACAAGAAGGGGATCTCATGTGGAGCATGATAGTCAGCTAGTTTAGGAGACCAAGATCAGTTTTAGAGAGGCTGAAGCACCTGAAATTTGCAAATAACAGTGCCAGAGGATAGAAGTCCCTAAAGTCTTGGGCTAATACTACTCACTGTTGCATGGCTAAGGAGAGACTCCATGAGAATAAGCAAAGTCAACTAATGGTAGGTGTTGTGGTGAACAATTCTCAGAGCTCATACAAGGCTGGGTGATATTACAGTTCTGACCAGTCAAAGTGAAGAGAACACCTGGGGCATTCAAAAGAGGCCCAAGAAGGGTTATGCTTTAGTAGTAAAGTTAAACTAAACCTGAAGGATAGGCCATGCTAGACCTTCCCCATGAAGTTTAAGAACAAGTCTCAAAAGGATTGATATGATTTGCAAATAATTAAATTGAGCACTGAGACTAAACTCAACACTAATGGAAGAAAACAAAATCCAAACTCTTAGCAAGGTAACATTCACAATATCCAGCATCCAATCAAAAGTTACCAGATGTGTAGAAGCAGGAAAAATGTAACCATGAAGAAAAACAATCAAGGGACACCCCAAAACTATAGAAATAATGAAATTAGAAGATAAGGACCTTACGACAGGTGTTAATATGCTCAAGGATCTAAAGGAAAACACCAATGTGATGATGAGTAGGGAAAAAATCTTATAGAGCTGAAAAACATAATATCTTAAATGAAATATTCTATAAATAGGATTTGACATTGTAGAAGATTAATGGACTTGAAGACAGGAGAAAAGAAATGATCCTGGCTAAAGCAGAAAGAAAAAATGAGAAAAAATTAACAGAGGCTCAATGACTGTGGGACAATATCATGTGGTTTTGTTTGTTTGTTTGTTTATTTATTTATTTATTTATTTATTTATTTTTGGAACCAGGGATTGAACTCAAGGACACTCGGCCACTGAGTCAAATCCCCAGTCCTATTTTGTATTTTATTTAGAGACAGGGTCTCACTGAGTTGCAAAGGGCCTCGCTAAGTTGCTGAGGCTGGCTTTGAACTCGTGATCCTCCTGACTCAGCCTCCCAAGTCACTTGGATTACAGGCGTGCGCCATCATGTGGTTTTATATACATATAAAAGGAATCAGAGAAAGAGGGTTGGAGAATATTTGAAGAAATAAGACAGAAAGCATTCTTACTTGATGAAAGCTATAATCCCCAAAATTCGAGAAGTTTAACAAATTCCAAGCAAGTCAAACTTCAAACTCAAACAAATCACATCATAATTAAGTTACTGATAAAGGGAGAATCTTAAAAGCTGCCAACAAGAAAAGACATTACATATGGGGAAACAAAGACAAAAATCAATATGGACATCCCATCAGAAACAATGCAAGAAGAAATTAAACAGCATTTTCAAAGTGCTGAAAGAAAAAAAAACCCAAAAATTCTAATTAACAAAGTATCTTTCCAAAATGAAGGCAAAAAAACCCAAACCAAAACAACAAAAACCAAAACCAAAAACCAAAAACCAAAACCAAACCAAACCAAAACAAAACAAAAACCAGGGAAATGAAAGATCATAAAATGAAAGTTAAGAAAATTCATTGTCAGTAGACTGCACTAAAATATGCAAAGAAGTTCTTGAGCTGGGGATATAGTTCAGTGGTAGAGTGCTTGCCTAGCATTCATGAGGCCCAGGGTTCAATTCCTAATACTGCAAGATGTTCCTGGAACTAAGGGAAAATGAAACAAGAGAGAAAATCAACTCTTCAAAAGAATGAATAGAACTAGAAATGACAACTATATGGAGTAATTATAAAAGACTCATTAAATTTTTTGAATTACTTAAAATGTATCATGGGATTTACAACATACAGAAGTCGAATGTATAAGAATAGCACAAAGGAGGGCTGGGTTGTGGCTCAGTGGTAGAGTGTTTGCCTAGCATGTGTGAGGCACTGGATTAGATTCTTAGCACCACATAAAAATAAATGAATAAAATAAAGGTATATCAACATCTAAAAAAATATTTTTTAAAGAATAGCACAAAGGGCCGGGCGTAGTGACACATGCCTGTAATCCCAGCGACTCGGGAGGCTGAGGCAGGAGGATCTCGAGTTCAAAACTAGCCTCAGCAATTTAGCAAGGCCCTAAGCAACTCAGTGAGAACCCGTCTCTAAATAAAATACAAAATAGGGCTGGGGATGTGGCTCAGTGGCCGAGTGCCCCTGAGTTCAATTCCTGGTTCCAAAAAAAAAAAGAATAGCACAAAGGATGGGAGGAGAAAATAAAAGTACATTTTAGTAAGTTTTTTTACATTACAAGTAAAGTAGTATGTTACTATTTGAAGGTATATTTGATACATTAAAAATACATAATGTGAGGCTGGGGATATATAGCTCAGGGGTAGAGCACTTGCCTAGCATGAGCAAGGCCCTGGGTTCACTCCCTAGTACCTAACAATAACAACAACAAAAACAACAACAACAGTAATAACATAAACACTGAAGTATTCATTAAGAAAAAAGTGAAGAGGCTGGGGTTGTGGCTCAGTGGTACAGCACTTGCTTAGAATGTGTGAGGCACTAGGTTCAATCCTCAGCACCACATAAAAATAAACAAAATAAAGGTATTGTGTCCATCTGCAACAAAAAATATTTTTAAAAAAATTGGAAAGAAAAAAGTGAAGAGATGTAAATAACTAGACAATAAGATATAAAAATGAAATACCAAGCTGGGCGTGGTGGCACACGCCTGTAATCCCAGTGGCTCGGGAGGCTGAGGCAGGAGGATCACGAGTTCAAAGCCAGTCTAAGCAACTTAGCGAGGCCCTAAGCAACTCAGTGAGACCTTGTCTCTAAATAAAATACAAAATAGGGCTGGGGATGTGGCTCAGTGGTGGAGTGCCCCTGAGATCAATCCCCAATTTCAAAAAAAAAAAAAAAAAAAAAAAAAAAGAAATACTAAAATAATAAACATAAAAAAAAAAAAAAAGAAAAAAGAATCCAAAGATGAACTTTATAAATAGAAAATACACAGCACAGTGGAAGTCTAAAAACCAACTGTACCTGGATACTTTTATAATGCTTGTACATTATAAAAGCATAAACTCTAAAAACCATTTAAAAGTCAGTGATGGTTAGTGGACTGTGGTGGTACATGTTTGAAGGCCCAGCTACTCAGCAGGCTAAGGCAAGATGATCACTTGAGCCCATGTGTTTTAAGACCCTTGTGGGAACATAATGAGACCCTGTCTTAAAAATAAAAAATTATAAAAATCCAAATGAAAGTCAGAGATTATCCAACTATATATATATATATATATTTTTTTTTTGAACCGGGGATTGAACTCAGGGGCACTCAGCCACTGAGCCACATCCCCAGCCCCATTTTGTATTTTATTTAGAGACAGGGTCTCACTGAGTTGCTTAGGGTCTCACTAAGTTGCTGAGGCTGGCTTTGAACTCACGATCCTCCTGCCTCAGCCTCCCGAGTTGCTGGGATTATAGGCGTGCACCACCGCGCCCAGCTTATCCAACTATATTTAAAAAGAGGCCACAACTATATGCTTTCTGCAGTTTATAAAAGCAAGACTAAAAGTAGGAGGGGGCAGAGTATAGTTCTGCGGTAGTTTGTGCTTAGCTTGCATGAGACCCTGGTTTCAATCCCATGCATGCATGCTACATGCATGAATGAATGAATGAAGAGGTAAAGGAAAAGATAAACCATGAAAACATTTATCAAAAAAAAGCTTAGCTGCATTAATGGCTACATTAGTACTGGACAGAGCAGACTTTGGCACAAATAAAGAAACATTTTATGACCAGAAAAGTATCAATCCATCAAGCAGGTACAATATTGTGAATGTGTATATATCTACTAACAGAGTTTCAAAACATGTGAGGAAAAACCTGACAGAAATGAAAAGAAAAACAGACAAATCTACAAATACTGATGGAGATTTCAACATTCCTTTTTTGCTAACTGACAGAATGGTTGGACAAATCAGTCAGACTAGGGAAGACTTAATAACACTAAGAACTAACTTTACCTAATTGACATAGGAACTCTACACCCAACAATGGCAGAATACTAATTCTCTTCAAGTCTACATGGAACATATATCAAGACAGAATATAAAATATATTCTCTGATCAAAATGGAATTAAATGAGAAATCAATAACAAAAAGATATCAGAAAGATCCCTACACATATGTAAATTTGATAACACATTTCTCTTTTTCTTTCTTTCCTTTTTATTTTTTATTTTTATTTTTTGGTGCTGGGCATTGAATTCAGGGTCTCACACACTTTACCCTTGAGTTACACCCTCAGCCCAATAACATATTTCTCATTGGTCGCAAAAAGTAATTACCAGGGAAATTAGGAAATATTTCAAGATGAATACTAATAAAAACACAAAATATCAAAATGTGTGGAATGCAATTAAAGCAATGCTTGATAAAACATAAGTTTAAAGGCTCATTATAGAAAAAAAAAAGATCAAGATCAATCATCTCTGCTTCTATTTTAAGAATCTAGAAAAAGAAGGGCAAAATCCAAATAAATCAGAGGAAGGAAAAAAATAAGAACAGAAATCAAGGAAATGGAAAATGAAAATCAATAGAAAACAAATCAATGATACCAAAAGTTGATTCTTTGAAAAGAAGAACCATAAATAATCAAACTCATGAATGGAATAGAGCACATCATTACAGATCTTATGGACATTAAAAAATAAAACCAGGTTCTAAACATTTGAAATCATCCAACCTACCTCTTCAAAGGAATATTTTTCTACAGTATGAAGAGCATCTTGTGTCTCATTCCACCCTCCAATAGAATAGATGCAGTCATTGAGGGCAGCCACCCCAAGATATGCTCTCCTGGTTCCCATCGGAGGAAGTGGAGACCAACGCTTAGAAAGTGGATCATAAACTTCAAAAGAACGAAGCTCTATTCCTTCATTGCTGATTCCCCCAATTACATAAATTAAACCTGAAAATGGAATGGTTTTGCTCAGATGCTATAGAAAATAAGATAAAATGATGAAAAGTAATAGTGATTTGTTTGCTATGCCAGTGCTATATTTAATTCCAGGGTTTACTATATTATTATTTTAAAAAAAGTCAACTTCAGTCTAGATAATCACCCCTCACATTTAAGCATGTTACAAAAAATTAGGGATATATTTAAAGTGACATTGAATTCTCAAAGAACCCAATGATATTACAACAAAATAATTTGTCAGACAAGGATTTTCTATCAAATTGTCTGCTTGGTGATCTCAGGTTCCAGATCCAGTGCTACCACCCATAAATAAAAAAGGAAAGGGGCACGGAACACTCCCTGGCAAATGGCATGCTGGGAAAGACATTGCCTTTTTCAGCAGCAGCCTACCTGTTGCTCAGATGGACATAAAATAGAGACTTTAGTTTAGAATAGCTACATATCTAGGTAGCAGGATCAATTACTAAAGCATAATAGAATGAATTTACAGAGTTCCTCTTTAAGTTTGACTTCAAGTTTTAATGGTTCTGATGATCCAAAATTATTTTTGAGTCCCTCATGATCTAAACTGAGGAGCTATAAGTTATAAAAGAATGATACCTTTTTTTTTTTTTTTTTTGGGGGGGGGGGGGGGGGGAACCAGGGATTGAACTCAGGGGCACTCGGCCACTGAGCCACATCCCCAGCCCTATTTTGTATTTTATTTAGAGACAGGGTCTCACTGAGTTGCTTAGGGCCTCACTAAGTTGCTGAGGCTGGCTTTGAACTCGCGATCCTCCTAACTCAGCCTCCCGAGTCGCTTGGATTACAGGCGTGCGCCACCACGCTTTGCAAGAATGACATCTTAAGAAACACAGATTAAATGTTAGTAAACTTGGGTTTTAGTTCCAGCTTTGCTGGTAATGACCAATGAGAAAAGACAACTCACAACTTTGCTCATCTTCAGCTTCCTCATCTATAAATTAAAAGGGTTTAAATAGATATAATTTCGAAGATCCCTCTCTAGCTCTATAATTTTAGTTGGTAAGATAATATTAAATATAAATAATTATAGAATACTATAAGGTTAAACAATAAAATGTAGTCTGATCATATAATTTGAACATTTAAATGCTGGTGGAAATCAGAAAAGGCACAATATCCACCAAGCAGAAGGAACTTGAATTGGAAACTAAATAGGCTGAGCTGTCATACAACAATGGGAAAATTGCTTCCTACTCCACAAATACATATAATTTGCTCTCTAACCTTGAACAAATTGGGTTCTATTTGTCAGTGCTTGCTACCTACCTCTTAAGAGTAGACAAAATAATGTCCATGCACCACTTTAATATGTAACAGTTTTTTTTTCAAAGTTTTTTGTCATATTATTATATTCTGTATGGATTGAATCATGGGGAAAAAAATAAACTAAACAAGTCTGTAAGCAGAAACCATGAAAACTGTTCTTTGGCTTTTCATTTGTTTTTGGTACCAGGGATTAAAGTCACGGGCACTTTACCACTGAGCCATATCCCCCAACCTTTCTTTTCTTTCTTTTTTTTAAGTTTGAAACAGGGTCACCCTAAGTTACTAAGGCTGGCCTCCTACTTGCAATTCTCCTGCCTTGGCCTCTAGAGTCACGGAGATTACAGGCACGCGCCACTGTGCCTGTGGTGAAAACTGTTTTTGATGCTGTCTCTCCAACTTTACAAAACTAACTCGGGTGTTCATAGGAGAGAAAATGACAATAATGGATGACATCTGAAATGCATAACCAGGTATGTCTTCCTAACTGAAATTTTTAATCTAGCTTTTTTATTACAGAAAAAAAATTGTTTTCGTAATACGGAAATAAGGACAATAATGAGGTAAAACATTGAACTTCTATACTGCCAGTGTCAATCATTTAATACTAACAGACCTAAAATATATCATTATGAAAATAAAGCCCCAAACTCACATAGTTTAAAATATGTGTATGTGTATAGACACAGGCATAGACACGCGCACACACACACACACACACGCGTGCACGCACACACTTCCACATATATCTTGAGGAAAAATGGTTTATAAAGTTATTACCTTGCATTTCACAGCACCCAAAGTAGTAGCGTGACACAGCCATGTTGCCAACTACTTCCCATTTATTTTCATCCGGATCAAATCGTTCAATGGTGTTCCCTATCTCAGCTCCAACCCATCCACCTGCAATCAAATAGAAAAATGTTTATTTCTGGGATAAAGGAAGCTTATTTATCAAAGACTTTAGAAAACATCTAACTACTTCACATTATGGATGAGTATTTCACAAACTGGAAAGGTAATTTGTCCAAGATAACATGAAGTTAGAAAATGATTACAAGTAAAACTCAGGTCTTTTAATTCCTTGTCTAGTTTTCACTGGACAGAAAAATGATGCAAGTTCAACATATTGCAAAAGAAATAAGGTATTTTTCAAAACTGCCTTTTGAAATGACTTTTGCAAATTTAGAATGGTTATACCAATCAAGGCCAGTTCCAAAACTAATCAGAGCACACTACCTATTTAGCATGATTTTGAGAACTTCAAAGAGGCCCTCATCCCCCAATAGTGTTTTCTTATCATTCTCCAATTCTCGAAACTGAAAATGTTCTTTTCTTTTACTTGAGGTACAAAAGTACTTACGAGAATGATAAAATATAATGGACTAAATTCACACTGAGGTAACTGGTATCCTTTCCAGAATAAGTTTTAATGGTGAGGTAGGGGGAGGACACTGACCTCCACACAGTGAATTAAAGAGCAAATGACAAAGAAAAAAAAGGGGAGGCTACCATACAGAGTGCTAGGAATGTTATATACTTAATTAAAATCATGAGATTTAGCCAGTCACTAGAGTGCTTCTTTGGATAGCTCATCTACAT
This sequence comes from Glaucomys volans, assembly GCA_020662805.1. NCBI lineage: Eukaryota > Metazoa > Chordata > Mammalia > Rodentia > Sciuridae > Glaucomys > Glaucomys volans. The sequence continues at coordinate 213,472 of JAJEJO010053967.1, forward strand.
TTTATCTCTATCTCCTTTTAAAACTTCATACTTGCTGGGTGCGGTGGCACACGCTTGTAATCCCAGCACTTGGGAGGCTGAGGCAGGAGGATTACGAGTTCAAAGCCAGCCTCTACAACTTAGCGAGGCGCTAAGCAACTCAATGAGACCCTGTCTCTAAAAAAAAAAAAAAAGAAAGCTTCATACTTAAAGAAAATAAAAAAGAAAAGAAAAGGTCAAAAGGAGTAATAATAGAGAAGCCCTGTAAAAACAAATCAAAACAAGGGCTGGGATTTTGGCTCAGTGTAGAGCACTCACATAGCGTGTGCAAGGCACCGGGTTCGATCCTCAGCACCACATAAGAATAAATAAACAAAATAAAGATAAAAAATATCAAAACAAAACACAACCCCACACATGACAATATTCTTCAAGTAATACAAATTTGAGAATAGGAATTAACAGTTCTGAAAAGATACACATTTTTTATTGGTGGGAAGGAACATCTATAAAGTAACCAGAAACTAAGAATTCAAATAATATTAGTTATCTTTAAACTGAACAACATAATTACCTAAAGCATAGATAGCCCCATAACACACACAGACTCCCAAGCCACAGCGAGGGTGATTCATTGAGGCCACAGTTGTCCACTGTTTGGTAACTGGATCATAGCATTCAGTACAGTCAAAAATCATTGAATCCTTTTCACCTGGTTTAAATAAGAGACACATCAAAAGGTTTAGTAATGCTAATGTACTAGAACTGTAATACAACATCCAATAACATTGTTTTCAGCAATTTAACCATTATGTCTGATTTTAAAATATTAATTTCATTTGCCCATCAATCATTATTTTGAACCTACAACACTGTCATTAAAGCCTATTTATAAAAAAAGGCACAATTTTCCCATTATCTATTTCTAATTCTACCACTCAAAAAATCCATGTAATCTGATGGGTGGGTACTGGAGACTGAACTCAGAGGTACTTTACTTCTGAGCTACATCCCCAAGTCCTTCCTATTTTTTATTTTGAGACAAAGTCTAAGTTGAAGAGCCTGGCCTGGAAATTGTGATCCTCCTGCTTCAGCCTCTTGAGGGGCTGGGATTACAGGTCTGCGCCGCCCCACTCAGATTGGCAAGTAATTTTTTTTTTTTTTTTTTTTTTTTTTTTTGGTGGTGCTGGGAATTGAACCCAGGGTGTTGTACTTGTGAGGCAAGCACTCTACCAACTGAGCTATATCCCCAACCCCATCACGTAATTTTGAGCACACAATTTACATTTCAACACTACTATATTTTTTCAGGTATTAGTTTGGGTAGCTGACCCAGTACAATTTGTGGTTTAATGTAACCATAATCCTTATGAGGCAACAAACAAAAAAAGAACACTTTAAAAAACATATCAAAAAATACTTGCATAAAATAGAATTTTAAAATAAATACTATACTTAAAAGTAAGTCTAGGGCTAGGGTTATAGCTCAGTGATAGAACGCTTGCCTAGAATATGTGAGGCACTGTGTTCAATCCTCAGCACCACATAAAAATAAATAAAATAAATGCACTGTGTCCATCTACAACTAAAAATATTTTTTTTAAAAAAAAGGTAAGTCTGGGGGCTGGAGATGTTGCTCAGAGTTATAGCATGTGCTGCATACACATAAGCCATGGGTTTAATCCCCAGCACCACAAAGAATAATAATAAATGAAAATCTAACCAAAGATTGTGCAAGGTTTCAACGCATAAGATTTATCAACTTTATTTGGATAAAAATTTAAATTAAGGAACATCTAAATAAATGAAGAAATGTATCATGTTCATATGTTTTATGTCAATATAAACATGATAATTATGCTTATTGAGCATAATTTCGGGTTGAACGCTTAATATATGCCTGATAACGCAAAGCTCAAAAAATGGGGCTGGGGACAGTGGCTCACGCCTGTAATCCCAACAACTTGGGAGGCTGAGGTTCATCCTCCTGGATATCTCAGTTTCAAAGTCAGCCTCAGCAAAACTGAGGTGCTAAGCAACTCAGTGAGACCCTGCCTCTAAATAAAATACAAAATAGGGCTGGGGATGTGGCTCAATGGTCAAGTGCCTTTGAGTTCAATCCCTGGTACAAAAAAAAAAAAAAAAAATTGGCTCTTGGTTAAAAAGGTCATAATCACCTGGGCTGACAAGAATCAATCAGCAAATACTATAAGGTTAAATAGTGAAGTACTACAAAATCACACTGTCAAGTGCTTTGGGAGTCCTGGGAAAACAATCATGTTCTGATCCCCTGAATTCAGTCAGGATAGAGACAAAGAAAACTTATTGTTGATGGACTTCTTACCTATGTTTAAGAAAACACAAAAGCAAAATCATGATCAGAGGTCAAGTTTTTAAATAAAAGTATTGGTTTTTTCTAACTGGTAGAAAGTAGTACAAATCTCACAAATGTAGGTCATGAAATATTTCTCAAACATGAATTCTATAATAAGAGCAAATCTATCATTCTGTTTAAAATTGTAGCCACCACTGAATATTTGAGAAAGTTTTATACCATCTTTCTTTTACAACTGAGAAAACTAAAACAATCAAACTAGAACTCAGGTAACTTTTCCAAGAGAAAGGCAAGAAGGACAGTGCAGTTAAACATGAGCGGAAGAATGGTAGACGTGAGATTTAAGAGATTTGAGAGCTAGACAGAAACCAGACATCATGTAAGGGCCTTGAAGGACATGATAAAGACCGGATTTGATCCCTTTTTTTTTTTTTTAGAACCAGGGATTGAACTCAGGGACACTTGGCTGCTGAGCCACATCCCCAGCCCCATTTTGTATTTTATTTAGAGACAGGGTCTCACTGAGTTGCTTAGGGCCTCGCTAAGTTGCTGAGGCTGGCTTTGAACTCTCGATCCTCCTGACTCAGCCTCCCAAGTCGCTTGGATTACAGGCATGCGCCACCATGCCCGGCTGGATTTGATCTTAAAAGTGAACAGGAAAGTTGGGCACAGTAGCCCATGCCTATAATCTCAGCAACTCGGGAGGTGGAGAAAGCAAGTTCAAGGCTAGTCTGGGCTAGGAAACAGAGTGAAATTCTGTCTCAAAATAAAGTAAAAAGGTATAGGGGTATAGTTCAGTGGTAGAATGCTCCTGGGCTCAATCCCAGTACTGGGGGTCTGGGTGGGGAGAGAATGAACAGGAAGTCATTTCAGAGTTCAGAATATGGCAATGACATGATCAGACCTGAATGTTAGAAGAGTATCACAGGCCATAATATGTAGAATAGATTTAGGGAAACAAAAATAGAATCAGGAAGACTAAGGTGTAGTGATGAAGAGTATACCTGCCTAGCTTATATTCTGGTGAACTGGATATGGGATATAAAAGAAAGAATGGCACCTAGTATGACAAAAGGTTTGTCCTAAGCCATGGCAAACCCTTGGAAACAAACAGATTTAAGCATGAAGAAATCAAAGAGTTTAGTTTAGATATGCTAAGTCTGAAGTACACATTAGACATACAAGGAAAGTTCAAAAAGACGGCTTATTACATTTTGTTCATAAAACAGATGTCTTATTACATTTTATAAACAATTTTTCATTAAAACTAAACCTAGCCAGGCGCAGTGGCACACGCCTGTAATCCCAGCACTTGGGAGACTGAAACAGGAGGATCGTGAGTTCAAAGCCAGCTTTAGCAATTTAGCGAGGCTCTAAGCAACTCAGTGAGACCCTGTCTCTAAATAAAATACAAAATAGGGCTGGGGATGTGCCTCAGTGGTGGAGTGCCCCTGGGTTCAATCCCCAGTACCAAAAAAAACAAAACAAAACAAAACAAAAAAAACTAAACCTAAGTATTCTGTTTCATGAAAAATCACAGGATCTCTCTGATATGAAACATTCAACAACTTGTGTTTTCTTTCTTTCAATTCAATTAAAAAAATTTGAGTGTAACTATATTTGTGTATACTATATAGCACCTAGCATTTATATATATATATATATATATATATATATATATATATATCATGTAAGAATGCAGTGAACTAGGGGTTAGTGAAATAAGACATTTTAATTATTACCTCCAATAGCATAGACCATCCCTCCCAGAACTGCTACTCCCAGTCCACATCTAGCCTGATGAAGTGAAGACACAGTGGTCCAGTACTGGCTAAAGGTATCAAAACGTTCTACGCAGCTGAGGGCTCTGCTATCATTCCAACGTCCGCCCTGCAACCGTGTGTATCCACCTAATCAAAAGAAAGAAAGGAAGTAAACAGAAAATCCTTTACTATTCAATATGGGAATAGCAGTAATGAGGAAAATCTAGCCCTCTACTTCTAAGCATTTAGTATAACTATTATGTACCGAGAAATAAATGCTTTATTTATGCTGTCATATGTAAAAATAATATACAAAATGTATTATCCTTAAATGTGCCAAGTCATGAAAGATTGTGGCTTAAATGTAATGAAAAGGTTTACCAGTTTGATGGCAATAGAATGTTAGATAAAATATAAATCTAGGCACTGATGATCTATTTAGTTAGGAAGTTTCACTATGGCTTCCATTAGTGTCTTTTTCAATTATAAATAGATTGAAATACTTGTTTTGACTGCACATTCCATCAGTAAAAAATTACAGCATGCACTCCAACACTGAAAATTTATACATAACATATAAAATTATACACAAATCATATGCAATTATAAATTATACATAAAATACTCACATAAAAACTATGTCATGTATATTGATCTTGAAAACATTTCATTTATATTTTAAATATATATTAGGCTTAATGCTTTTAAATTAAAAAAGAAATTTTAATATGTTCCTCAGGTATTCTGATAGATCAGACTGCATATGATACATGAGACCATTGGTTTCTATTGTCCCCAATGACTATCTATGACAATATAAATAGTTCAAAATTTTCAGATTTATTCTCCTCATTTTTCACTTGAATTCAAAATTTTAACTTTTAAAGCAGTGTGTCTTTGTTTAGTCATTTGATAACTGGCTAATCCAAGAGCCCAAAGATTCAGATCACAGAATAACAGATGTCAAATTAAGTAGCTATTTATTTTTAGATGAATATACTACATTATATAATTTATAAATCTATAGCCTGAATGTGAAATTAAATATGCCTCTGACACACTTGCAAATTCTGACATGTTTGTTAACAACAACAAACTATTAAAAAGTTTTTCCTAAAAATAAAGATAATTTTTATTACTTTTTAAAAGTCCTCACCTACTGCGTACAGGTACTTTCTTGCTTTCTTCCGAGGTCGGATCTTTGATGTTTGCAGAAAACTACAAAACTTGTTCTCTTTGGGAGATTTGCACACCTCACAATACTCTTTCAAAAGTGTTTGCAGTGCAACACGAAGATTAAAATCAGATACTCCTAAAGCAATATTTAAAAAGACAATATTTCAAACAACTCTTAAATGCTATCAAAAAGACACATTTCTATAAAGATAAAACACATTTTGCAATCAAATCAACATCAAATGATGGTGTTTGTTTCCTATAATATCTAATATTATTTTTCTCATTGCTACTGAGGAATATGCTTTCTTTAAATCAAAAATTTGTTTTTAAAAATATGCTTCACAGCTGGGTGCGGTGGCACACGCCTGTAATCCCAGCACTTGGGAGGCTGAGGCAGGAGGATTGTGAGTTCAAAGCCAGCCTCAGAAACTTAGCGAGGCCCTAAGCAACTCAGTGAGACCCTGTCTCTAAATAAAATACAAAATAGGGCTGGGGATGTTGATCAGTGGCCGAGTGCCCCTGGGTTCAACCAAAAAATAAAATATAAAAAAAAATATGCTTCACAGTATCAAATTTAAAAACTCATGTATGGGGATTCCAAATAAAAATGGCAAAGTGTAACAGGATCACAATTATCTAAAAAATAGTCAAAAATTCTAATTCTCAACTTAATAATGAAAAAGATACAAAATTATGTCACAAAATTTAAAAAAATGATGAAACAGGAAACAAAAATTCTGGTGGAATGAGGACCATCTCTCTAGAAGGCTCTTGAGTATGACTGGGTAAGTTGTCCCTGCTCAAGGGTGCTTAGCTGAGGTGGACTAAGGATGAAAGTCAACCTGTCTTATTTGCCAACTTTTAAGACCTGCCTCATAAAAGAGCACTTTTTTCTAATTTGCACAAGGTTCTACATATAAGGAACTATCTCCTAGTTTGCTCCTTCTTCCCTAGCTTAATCTCTATTTCCCAGAAACAATGTGAAGAAAATAAGGTCAACTAATAAACTCTGGAGAAGTCCCACCAATAATTAAAAATTTGGAGAAAGGATGAGCATTGAAAAAGAAAAACTCAGAAAGTTCAGGAAACTAAACCATTAAATAGAAAGTCTTAGCTGGAGGTGTAACCCAGTAGTGAAATGTTCACCTAGCAGGCACCAGGACCTGGGCTGGATCTCCAGTATGGGGGGGGGTCTTTACAGGACCACACTAAAGGAATATATTTCTAGGTAGGTTAAGTAGGCCTTGATTCAAGATCAATAATAAGGTTGAGATAGCGTGAAGGAGGCCACCAGTTGTTTCAAAGCATCTCTGAGCCTGCTGAATAGACAACAAGAGCAAAGCTCACCCCCTTGAGCTGAAAACATTTATGGACGGGAAGTTATCACTGAAATTAAATGGTGACAGACATATCCAAGGAATATTGTGGGGATTTTACACCTTTATGAATCTTGTGATAGAAGATGAATGGATGGAGATGGTCACTAGTGGGAAACAGAACAATAATGGAATGGTGGTAATAGCAGGAAATAGTATTATCATCATGTTAGAAGTCTTGAAACAAGCATAAAAATGGCTATTTAGCAGAGAAATCCACGTCCCCTCTCCAAAAAGGCTATTTAGCTATGATGTAAAAATCAGGTCATGTACATTTTCATATTAAACTTTTTGTTAAATAAACTTTTTAGTAGTAAAAAAGAAAAAAGATAAATAATAAAACCTCAAAAGAGAGATAAGAGCCAGGCACAGTGGCACATGCCTGTAATCCCAGCAGCTCAGGAGGCTGAGACAGGAGGATGGAAGTTCAAAGCCAGACTCAGCAAAAGCGAGGTGCTAAGCAACTCAGTGAGACCCTGTCTCTAAATAAAATACAAAAATCAGGTTGGGGATGTGGGTTAGTTAGTGGTCAAGTGCCCTTGATTTCAATCCCCAGTACCAGAGAGAGAGGGGGAGAGAGAGAGGGAGAGAGAGAGAGAGAGAGAGAAAGGTAAGAGCTCAAGTTCCCAACCAAGAACATTAGCCCTAGTAGATCTCTATTCTACCACCTTCATGTTTCAGACTAGAAGAAGTGGTCAGAAGACAACACATAGTCCTCAAATTTTAGATGGAAGAAAACACAGCAACACTAAGGTAAAAAGAGTATAAGGAGAATTAGCTTTTTATATTATCAACTCAAACACAGGATGAGATGCATTGCTAAGGAAACAGTGAAAATTGAAGCAACAAGCTGGGCACAGTGGTACGTGCTTGTAATCCCATCAATTGGGGAGGCTGAGGCAGAGGCAGGAGGATCACAAGTTTGAGGGCAGCCTCAGCAATTTAGCAAGGCTTTAAACAACTTTACAAGACCCTGTCTCAAAAGAAAAAATAAAAAGGGTTGGGGAAGCAAGACTATTGCAAACTGAGTACATTATAAACAAGAAACACGACAGATATGACTGAAAATCAAATTATCAATTGGAGGAGAAGCTGAGGCAGCAATTGTGACTAGAGATAAAAATATTATAACTTTAGAAGATGACAAATATGAAAGTCAGTAAGTTCCAATAAAAGGATGAAGACAACCAAATGAAACATTTAAAGTATTCAGAAATTTTGTACAGGAAAATTTCCCCCAAATGAAAGAAAAATTGAAAGTGTAAAAGAAAGAGTATATCATAGGATCCAATAAAAAATAGCAAACTTCAAAACAAATCAAGAATAATGAATGAAAGCCAGAGAGGGTGACACACACTTGTAATCCCAGCTACTTGGAGGCTGAAGCCGGAGGATCACAAGTTTCAGTAAAGTCTCAGCAATTCAGTAAGATCTTTCTCAAAAAATAAAAAAAATAAAAATTCAACAGGGTGGGCTGGAGGTGTAGCTCAGTGATAGAGTGCTCTGGGTTCAATCACTAGTAGTGCAAAGAAAAAAAAGAAAGAAGAGAAAATGAGCTGCAGATGTAACTTAGGGGTAGAGAACTTGCCTAGCATGTATCAGCCCTGTGTTCAAACCACAGGGGAAAAAAAAAAATAATAATCAAAGAGAATTCTTTAGGCATCCAACCAGAAAAGGCAAGTCTTTTTTCTTTTCTTTTTTGGTATGAGGGACTGACCCAGGGGCACTTAACCACTGAGCCACATCCCCAGTCCTTTTATATTTTATTTTGTCACAGTGTCTTGCTAAATTGCTTAGGGCCTCACTCAATTGCTGAGACTGGCTTTGAACTCTTGATCCTCCTCCTGCCTCAGCCTCCTGAGCTGCTGAGATTACAGGCGTGTACCACTGTGCCCCCAAAAAAGGCAAGTCTAAAAACAAAAACAGGAACCTATGTCTTACAAAGTTTAAGGGGAGAAAGAAAGATTACATTATCGTAATTAAAAAATATTATGCCCAGCCAAATATAATTTTATTTAAATTATCAAACTTGAAAGAATTCAAGAAATATACTAACCATGAATTTTTCTTGAAGAAAGTATTTGATGAAATCTAGCCAACCAAAACAATGAAAAAAAAAAAAAAAAAAAAAAACAGAGGGATATAAAAACCATGGTTGAAAAGCTGGTGGAAACCATCAAACTAATTTAAGTACAGGGATAGAGATAAAGGCATAGAACTAAGGGAATCATGATAGCAAATATCTATACAATTAAAGGCTATAAACCTTGACAGAAGGAGTGGGAGGAAAGAAAAATAAGTAAGTATGCTAAGTACCTCATTTTTCTTACCAGAGTTGATAACTGTTTAAAAATAGAACTATGATTTCATCTTTAAATAGTTTTGCCCTTAATTTCATATGAACCTTTAAGATTGTTTCTTGAGATGAATAAATATTTATCCGAAATTAATTATTGCTTCCGTTTCTTCTTTTATTAACTTCTAGTGAAATTTAACTACATTTTTATATTTTAAACAATATATATAGGATTCTTATTCTTACAAAAATTTTTTTTCTACTGTCCATCCAACCATCCACCTGTCATCAATCCTCCTTTATAGAAAATTTAGAATGATATTTCCTATATGTGAATTAAAACTGGATATTTATAATTGGCAGACTTTGGGTAATTTATTGTTTTATTTTGTGGTGCTGGGGATCAAACCCAGGACATTGCTCTAGCATACATTCTACCACTGAACTACATCCCTAGCCCTTGTGTGTGTGTATATATATATGCATGTGCATGTGTACACACACACACACACACACACACATTTATGTATATGTATATTTTATGTATATGACCTGGCTGCTCTCAAACTGGCAATCCTCCTGCTTTAGCCTTCAGAGTTGCTGGGATTATAGTTGTAAGCCACTGCATTCAGTTCCTGTTTGCTGTTATTTTGCTCCGTCTCTGAATTTTGTGGTGTAGGCTTCTTGTTTTTCTCTAATAGATTATCCATATTTTCTCCAATATAATCAAAGTTTCAAAGGTGAAAAATACTATGACTGACTTTTTTTTTTTTTTTTGGACCAGGGGATTGAACTCAGGGACACTCGGCCACTGAGCCACATCCCCAGCCCGATTTTGTATTTTATTTAGAGACAGGGTCTCACTGAGTTGCTAAGGGCCTCGCTAAGTTGCTGAGGCTGGCTTTGAACTCATGATCCTCCTGACTCAGCCTCCCAAGTCGCTTGGATTACAGGCGTGCGCCACCACGCCCAGCCATGACTGACTTTTTTTAAATCTTCAATTTCAGCCCAGCATGCAGGTGCAAGCCTGTAACTCTAGAGGCTGAGCCAAGAGGATCACAAGTGAAAGACCAACCCGGGCACTTAGTGAGACTCGTCTCAAAATTAAAAAATTAACAGGGCTACAGATGTAGCTGAGTGGCAAACCCAGGTAGTATCCCTGGGTTCAATTCTCCAAACAACACACACACACACACACACACACACACACACACAATCCACAATTTACCTCTCCCTGACATCTTGAAGTTTTTTCCTCCAGTAAAATACCTTTATGTAATAACTACTGAGCCTGCTTAAAAAACAGTGGAAGAGCCCAGCATGGTGGTGCATGCCTGTAATCCCACTGGCTCAGGAGACTGAGGCAGGAGGACTGCAAGTTCAAGGACAGCCTCAGCAACCTAACAAGGCCCTAAGTAACTTAGCAAGACCCTGAATTAAAATGAAAATAAAAAGAGTTGGGGATGTAGCTCAGTGGTAAAGCACCTCTGGGTTCAAACTCCAGTACTCAAAACAAAACAAAAAACAGTGGAAGACTTAATTTTAATCATAAAAAGCTATAGGAAAACAAGTCCCAATTATAGGGAACACCGCCTTGCTCCTAGCAGAGAAATTTGCCCTCAGCACTCTGTGTCCTGGGCACTTGGGAAAAGCCAACCCAGATGTAAAAACCTTTATCCATTCCTAAATTCTCACATGACTCATAGGAAAGTATGTCTGGGTAATTTCCCTTGTTTTAGCATTTAAATATAATCAATTCTCATTATTTGAGGATTCTCTTTGTGAATAATCCTTACTCACTAAAAAGTAGTTTAACCCCAAAATTAATATTTGGAGTGCTTTGCAGTTATTCATTGACATGTGCAGAATGGCACAAAATCTGAATCATCTTATATGTACTTTCTGGGTGAGGTTGAAGAAGGATTCACTCTACCATCTTGTTTCAGTTCTTATACTGTAAATAAGCACCCTTTTGAAAGATAGTAGACTGAGACAGACAGTATTACCCTATGCATATGTAAGATTATATGAATCGTGTGAATCTACATTGTGAAAAAAAAGATGTATTCCCTGCTGTATGATTACATCAAAATGGGTTGTACTGTCATGTATAATTAAAAAGAACCAATAAAAAAATGAAAAAAAAAAGAAATGGCTTTTGATTCAAGAAATAATGTTGCTCTCAGATTGCCAGAATCATTTTTGCTAATTGTAAAACTATATAAAAATAAAGAAACCTTAAGGGGGAAAAAAAATAAGCACCCTTTTCAGTCTACTTAACGCCATGGTTTTTGCATTTTTCTTCTTTTTGGTGATTTTGCTGTTTAAAATGGTCCCCAAATGTAGTACTCAAGTGCTATGTAGTGTTCGTATGTGCAACAAGGTTATTATATGCCTCACAGAGAGAACACAGTAGCCTGCATATCTGCTGGTTCCACATCCATATTCAACCAATGGCAGATAAAAATATTTGGGAAAAAATATTATTTCTACTGAACAAGTACAGACTTTCTTCTTGTCATTATTCCCTAAACAATACAGTCTAACAACTATTTATATAGCATTTGCATTGTATTAGATATTATAAGTAATTTAGAGATGATTTAAAATACATGGAAGGACTATGTAGGTTATGTGCAAATACCATTTATATAAAGGACTTAAACATGTGTGGACTTTGGTACCCTTGGGGGTCCAAAAACCAATTTCCCCAGGAATCTGACAGATGACTATATTTGTATTAGGTAAGCCTCATCGAGGAATAAGTTATAGTGCTATTGCCTATGAGTTCAATGCTAATAAATCAACAATATGCATTATTTAAGGCATTTTTAGATTAAAAACATATAAAACAAGGCATTGTATTGACTGGAGAACAAAAATGCTGTGACCAGAGGCTTGACCAGGTATATAGGAAGCTAACCCTATATACCATCTAGGAGAAATAGCTCAGTATTTGCCAATTTAGTGTTTGTGACACTTTATAGAAAATAACTATTGCAAGTAAAAATTGACACTATATGCACTAATAAAAATTATCACTCAGAAAAACCTACAAAATTCTCTTAACTCTGTTAAGAGTGGAGAAAAACCTAGAAATCTATTATTCAAAATTATTTCAGCATGGAATTATACCTTTGATGCTTACTAGTGCTATTTAATTTGTAGGAAGATCATCGGTAACTGTTACAATTTAATATTTCTTTTTTAAAAATATTTTCTTGCCGGGCGTGGTGGCCCACGCCTGTAATCCAAGCAACTTGGGAGGCTGAGGCAGGAGGATCTCGAGTTCAAAGCCAGCCTCAGCAATTTAGCGAGGCCCTAAGCAACTCAGTGAGACCCTGTCTCTAAATGATGTACAAAATAGGGCTGGGGATGTGGCTCAGTGGTCGAGTGCCGCTGGGTTCAATCCCCAGTACCCAAAAAAAAAAAAAAAAAAAAAAAATTATTTTTTTCTTAGTTGTCAATGGACCTTTATTTTATTTATTTGTATGTGGTGCTGAGAATTGAACCCAGTGCCTCACATGTGCTAGGCAAGTGCTCTACCACTGAGCCACAACCCTAGCCCACAACCTAATATTTCAATGCATGACAACAGTAAAAGTTTCAAATCTTTAAACAAGATCTAAGTAAGTTTTTTTAAAAGAAATTTAAGTTTTATAATTTTCTAATATTCAGATTAAAATCTATTTTATATTATGGTACAAATATTTTCAGAAAGAAGTTTAGAATTGGGGCTGGAAATATAGCTCAGTGGTAGAGCACTTGCCTAAAAGGTACACAATCCTGGGTTCAATTCCCAGCACAGGAAAAGGAATTAGAATTTATAGATGATTCAAAGGCTACTCAGAGGCTATGATATAGTATAACAATATAAAATTCATTTTATAATGAGAGGCATTTATTCAGTTATGCTTTTGTTTTTAGTGTATGCATTTTCCTCAAATGTTAAGATATGCTTAAATTTCAGAGTGGCAAGAGGAAATCTTACATTGAATAATTAGTACTATCAACAATAGCAGAGCAGTATTAGTTTTGTCAGCAACTTTATAACAACTAATCTATCTTATTAATTTCAAGAAAGATACATAAAAATTTCATTAAAATAGGGAGTAGAAACATCAAAATACTGTCTACTCATCAAATTATACCTTACATAATCATTCAATAGATATGTTACTGAATCAAAACATGAAAATACTACCACATTTTAGAGAAAAAGCCATTTGATGGTCAATTAATTTGATATACAATAAGAAAGTTACCTTCTATATACTTTAAAAGCCTCTGAGGAGGTAATAAAGGGAATCTAATTGGGTCCAACACTTCCACCACATGTTTTCTTCTCTTCCCCAGATCTTTCAGAATCCATTGCATTGCAGCTAAGAAGACCTGGTATTCATCCTCAATGCTAAGCTCTTCACTTCGTAGAATTTTGATCAGCTGATCTTTTGTAAGTGCTAGAAACTCTTCCCCATTATGAACCTCCAAGAAATGGACATGGATGTAGTTTTCTGTGAATTCCAAAAGATCATGGCAGGCAATTTGCTCAGAGAACTGAAAGATCCCAATGCAGTTCAATGGATCAATTTGTCCTTTGAGAAATTCACAGCAAAGATTAACGACTTCAGTCAACTGTAGCATGTCTGCTGCAACGATCAACTCCTGAACGTTGTTCACACCTATGTTCACGATACCTGGGGAAGGAGGGAGATAAAATATCCAAAAAGATAAAAACAAACATTTGATTTAACACACTCAAAAAATATTTTACTTGGGCTGGGGATATAGCTCAGTTGGTAGAGTGCCTGCCTCGAAAGCACAAGACCTGGGTTCAATCCCCAGCACTGCAAAAAAAAAATAAAAATAAAAATAAAAAATAAATAAATAAAATTTTACTTGACTACATTAAGAGTTTACTGTGGGGCTGGGGTTATAGCTCAGTTGTAGAGTGCTTGCCTAGCACTGGTGAGGCACTGGGTTCAATCCTCAGCACCACATAAAAATAAATAAAATAAAGGTTAAATTCTAAAAATAAAAAGTTTAATATTTGCAAAATTGAAGTTTAATAAAAAGACAACAAAGGATTTTTGCAATGAGCACAAAACTTAAAAAAATAATGATATCAATACTTATGAAATACTTACAATGAACCAGACACAGTATTAATTCCTTCATACACTTATTTAACCTTCACTATGATTCCATATAGTAGGCATCTTTTTTTCTTATTATTGTACTAAGGAAACAGAATCAGAAAGTTTAAGTAACTTTTCCACATCTTACAAGCAAGTTTCAGGGTAGGGACTGACATCTAAGTCCATGCTTTGTATTTGTTGGTTTGCTTTTGATTTTGCAGTACTGGGAATCAAATTCAGTGCCTACCACATGCTAGGTAAGTATTCCATATCCCCAGTTCTTTTTTAAAAGTTTAATTTTGAAATATGGTCTCTATAAATTGCCCAGGTTGGCCTCAAATTTTTGATCCTTCTGCCTCAACTTCCTGAGTAGCTGGGATTACAGACCAGCGCCACTGTGCTCAGCTAAAGTACATGCTTTCCACATAAAGATGCAGTTATGTAACAAACATCACCAAGGAACTAGGGAAAGTACGATAAGGTCTTTATCTTCAATTATGATGAAGTGTTTTAAGTTATATAATGACTTTGAGGGGACATCAAACAGCCAATTATATTTAATGGGGGGGGGAATCAGTTTAATTCTCCTACTTAATAAGAATAAACTCTTGGGGCTGGGGTTGTGGCTCAGCAGTAGAGCACTTGCCTAGCACGTGTGAGGCACTGGGTTCAATCCTTAGCACAAAAGGAAGAGAAAAAGGAAGGAAGGAAAGAAAGAAGGAAGGGAGAAGGGAAGGAGAAAGAAAAGAAAGTTATTACAAAAAAAGTAAAAAAAAAAAAAAAAAAAAAAGAATAAACTCTCCATTCCATCTTACACTTTCCTTTTACTGTATGCCTTTTATTACAATCACTCCAACAAACTTCTTGTTCAAGGTTTGTTTTGCTGATTAGATTTATAAAGTCCATCAGGGCAAGGCTTCCCCCTACTGTATTCCCAATGCCCAGCACACATTAGATGTTTAAAAAAAATTTTTATGAGCTGGGCGTGGTGGTGCATGGCTCTAATTCCAGCAGCTCCAGAGGCTGAAGTAGGACAACTGCAAGTTCAAAGCCAGCCTCAGCAACTTGGCAAGACCCTGTCTCAAAAAAATAAAAAGGGCTGGGAATGTGGCATGGTGGTAAACTATGAGTTCAATCCCTTGGTATCAAAAAAATTTTTTTGTTTTAAATGAAAGAA
The DNA here is from genome assembly GCA_020662805.1 of Glaucomys volans. Lineage (NCBI taxonomy): Eukaryota > Metazoa > Chordata > Mammalia > Rodentia > Sciuridae > Glaucomys > Glaucomys volans. The sequence goes on from JAJEJO010053967.1 coordinate 228,715, forward strand.
TGGCCAAATAGATTAAGGTGAGAGGAAGAATATGGCTCACAGAATGCAAACTGGAATTTTTCCAAAATTCTAAAAAATGAAATACAGCAAGAGGGGGCAGGTGGTAGTGGCTACAGTCTAACTGAGGTTAGACTACTGGAATGAAATGGAAATTCACTGCAAATTTGGATAAGATCAGATCATGAGTTGCAAAGTAAGAGGACTGAATGACTGCTATTAGATGGATAATTCCAAGAGTTGCTTGAAAGTAAGAAAAAGAATGCCCTTCAACCTAACAGAACTTTATAGTTTACTAAGAGCTTTCATGTTTGTTAAAATTTATGTCATTCAACCTTTACATTAACTATAAAGTGCTATGATCTTCACTTTATAAAGAAAAAGAGATTCTCATAGGTTTATTTCTATTTTGTAAGCACACCTAATCTACACGCCTATAAAGTTCCTATAAAGACAAGCAGATACCTTGTCTCAGTTACTGTCATATTCCCAGTGCCTAACTCAAAAAAGTATTCAATAGATATTTGTTAAAAGGATGAATGAATGATTGACTAATGTTAAATGAAATGTCTAGTATCACACAGTTCATTAGTGCCAGAATTTCAAACCCAAGCCAGTAGATTCCAAGTGAAGTGCATAAAAACCTAAGATAAGAAATACACTTAAGATACATCAGAATTGTGAATGGTTAATAAAGAAAAACAAGGTCAAAGGAGAGATAAATAGAATAATAGGTTTTGTGGTCCCCACATCCCCAAAAAGAAAATAGTATTACAATGAAAATAAAAGAACATTATAAAAACTAATTGTATCAAAGACTACAAATTTCCCTGTCTAATAAATACTCAATATGCATTTGAATTTCATCCTTACTAAGAGAATCTTGACTTGTGGCAATTGTGTCCTACTGAAAATTGCAGATAGGTGTAAAATTTTAAATGAGTATAGCCCTCAGGATAGAGACAGCAGTTGTTGGTAAGGACTACCCAAAAATCTTCAAAAAACCTAGATTCTCATGGAACACACTTCTGTCTTTCCCCCTTCCTCCCTCCTGGCTGGAGTTCAGTGAGTAAAAGAATGCAAGCTATAAGTTATAGATAATGGAGCAAACTACTAGAATGTTGGGACACTAATGACATTATAAAGCCACCACACCAGCCTTGGAATGCCTACTATGTATGCATTTTTGTGGAAAAATAAACTCCTATATTAGTAAGCTATTTTATGTCTATTTCCAGCAGCTAAATGCTCAAATGTCAATCCTCTACAATATTATTTTACCCCAATATGCTCAGTAGCTTTTAGTTCTGTTTTACCATCCTTAACTTCTTTGATGGAAGTGCTAATCACCAGCAATATGGTGACGAAACCATGAATGAACATTCTTTTTTGTTAACTATCTTGTTACTACAGTTAGACAAGAGAAGCACAATAGACCACTTCTGACATTTCTTCTGTTTTTATATAGTTCAATACTAATTCTATGGATTAATCTGGGTTGACTCATAGTTTTTTCAAATAAATGAAGGAGGAAGAATTTAGGAAGTAGTTTAACACAAGTCATTTGGAGTTGTGAGTTCAAAAATCTCTCAATGTGAGAACTGTATTGTTTTTAGCAAATAAAAGATAGTTACAGTTCCCAAATCAAGATTATCACTGTTTTTTGAAATTTTCCCACAAAGGAATATGAAACAATAAAAAGAAATGACTTTTTGTCATTTTCCATATTTAAATATCATGCATGAAAAAAACAATACCTTATTGGGCCTCACAATTACCTTCCACCAAGTAGTCTCTTAAGGAGAGCAAAGTAAAGAGCACAGTGAAACAGTCCTATAATCCCAGTGACTTGGGAGGCTGAATCAGGAGAATTCCAAGTTTGAGTCCAGCTTCGGCAACTTAGGAAGGCTCTAAGCATCTTAGCAAGACCCTCTCTCAAAATAAAAAAAACTAAAAGATGTGTGGGTGGAGCTCAGTGGTTAAGCACCCCTGGGTTCAATCCCAATACCAAACCACGAAGGAAAAAAAAAAAAAGTGAGCATATTATATTGTCAAAACCAGCCCAAATAAACAGGCGTTGTTTTCAAACTTTTTTTCCCCTGATTTTAAGAGTAAAATATATTCACTGTGGAAAAAACTTTAAAACAGAAAAGTATAAAAATAAAAAGGAAAATCACACATTTTCCATACACAGACATACACTGTATTAACAATTCAGTGTATTTCTTTCAACATTTTCTATGCATATGTATGTTGCATATCCTTTAAGACTATATATAGTTCTTGCATACATTTTCTAATGTCATAGAAATGCTTCAGAATGTTTTAAAAATAAAAGTTTTGACTAAAATAATGCATGCTGATTATAAACAGTTTGAGGGAAAAGGATAAAATAAAACTTGCATATTCAACCACCTGTTGATAAACACTATTAACATTCTAATCTCTTTCTCATGCACAAATACACAAGTAACTTTTTTTTTTTTGCAAAATGGGTTGCATTTTTATTGATTTTTTTCATTTAGTATATTAAAACTTTCTCCCATGAGACCATATTTTTAAAAATTATCTGAAAGTTCTAAGAAATAGAGGGGTACGGTGGCACATGCCTATAATCCCAGCAGCTCAGGAAGTTGAGACATGAGGAATGCAAATTACAAGCTAGTCTCAGCAATGGTGAGGCACTAAGCAACTCAATGAGACCCTGTCTCTAAATAAAATACAAAATAGGGCTGGGGATGTGGCTCAGTGGTTGTGTGTCTCTGAGTTCATTCCCCAGTTACCCACCCCCCAATAAAAAGAAATATTTCATTTTACACACACACACACACACACACACACACACACCATGATTTATTTAATTGCATAACCCACTGAGGGAAAATTACCTTGTATCCAATTAGATACTACCGTATATAATGTTACAATAAAATTGTGTTTCACACACAAAAAGTAATGTGATTCACAGATACTTGCCTGCATCATTAGTCAATCAATTCCTTAGGATTCCTAGAAAAGGAGTACCGGGTTAAAAGAAAAGAATTTTTGCTGGACATGGTGTGTACCTGTGGTCCCAATACTCAAGAAGATAAGGCTGGATCACTTGAACCTGAGAATTTGAGGTCAGCCTAGATAACAGAGTGAGACCTCATCTGGGGGCGGGGGAGACTTTTTAAAGTTTACTAACATCTTTACTAAGTTACCTTCCATATTAAGTTAGATCTACTTTTGTCCCCACCACAGAGAATGAGTAATTGCAAGATTCTTCACTCAAAAGCAACAGGCTCATGTAACATACCTGTGTAAATGAAATCCAGAAGTAGTTGAAAGATTCCAGCTTCAATTCCTAGAATCTGCACCACATCTTTTGATGACTCTCTCATTCCTCCAGTGAACAAAGCTGCAAAGTATGGACTACTGGCAGCCAAAACTAGTCGATGAACATTAAAAGTCTCCTTCCCAACTTGCAACTGCACATCGCAAAAATGTTGTCCATTTCTCATTTTATTGATCTGGGCCAAGATGAGTTGAGCATGTTTATCTGATGAAAATGGATTATCACCAGCCTTGGAATGGCCTTCACTGGCCATGACGATCAGAGATTAATTAAAAGGACTATTACCCATAGTCTGCTCTTACTCTGAAAAGCAAAATACAAGAGATAAAAAAATACGTTTTTGTATTTACCATTCCTTATGTTTACAATTTATTTAGGGACGAAAACACACGAAACAAACAGGACTAAATTGTGTGGTGCTACTTCTGATATGGTTTCAGCGAGGGAATAAATCATAGGGCTAAAACATCTGGAGGGTATCTCACAGAAGAAATGGGACCTGAATTGGATATTAAAAGATAAACATTATTAAAGTATGTGAAGAGGCCATATGCCCCTCTGGGTAAGAAAATAAGGCACAATGGCAGAAAGTTTTTGCACACTGCAGTAAGGAAGCACACATCACAGCCAGAATGAACTTTCAAAAATCAATTGTGATCAGTCCAAATGTCTACCTAAAATCCTTCAATTTGTATGCTTCCCTTAAACACAAAGCCCTGCTGGATCTTTGTTGTAATCTAGCCTCTGCTCAAATATAACTTTCTACAGGAAGACTTCCCTGTCCTTCCCCTCTGTGGGTTTGGTGATCACCTTAAGTTTACACCTATTTTACAGCCCATGTCTCATTCAACCTTGTCAGACACCCTACCATTCTAATCCCAACACACACACACACACACACACACACACACACAGTTTCTTGAAAGACAGTCCCTTAAGGGTAAGGAATGACTACCTTTCACAGCTCTAGTACCTACCTCAACATATATATATATATATATTAGCTTTTCAAATGTTTGTCAAATGAATGAGAAACACAATGAGAAGTAATAACTTAGGTTGGTTTTTGTTTACTGTAAGCTTCTTTACATACTAATTGCAATTCTCACAATAATTAAGAAGGTGAGGGAAAAAAAGATAATCTTATCTAAGATGAGAGAGGAGGAAACTTTATGAAGCTCAAAGTTTCCCCAAGGATATAGTTTTAGTATAATGACAATCTCAGTATCTGAATCCAAGTTTTCTGACTCTCAAGGCTTTTTCCACCATATCACATTACACAGAATTTATTTGCCCAGGTTATAGAGAAAGGGCCTTGAAATTGAAGCACAGAAATTTGGACCTGAGTTTTTTTTATAGGTTTAACAAGAATAAACATGATAACAGTCACATTTCAGAACTGTTTGGTTTTTCAGAGGCATGATCTAGGGGATAACAAAGTTCTATTAAATGGTGTTTAAGCTTCAGCAATGAGAATCGAAGGGATAAATCCAAGTTACCTTATCCCTTGATTAAAGAAATCATAATATTCTATAATATAAGAGATATGGAAAGAAAGCACAGAGGAAACCTAAAATGACTAAGGTTTTGTAATTTAGGTATCAAGGAGAATTGGTAATAAGATTGAAAGAAATTATATGGGCTGACATTAGATAAAATGGTAACATTTATAGCATCTAGTCAAATTTATCAAAGTCAAAAATAACTGTTGATTGCCGTGACTATCTAGGAATTAACTTATTGAGAAATCTGAGAGGTTCTAAGATAGCTGCTAAAACTTCACATCAGCATCTACGTTTAACTAGCATATAAACGCATTGTATTTGTCCCTACACAGAAATTCAACTAGCAGATGTTATTAAACATGACAAGGTTGTCAGACTTTTCTCTGGCTTTAGATTTCTCCCTGTCAGCAGATTTTGGACTCCAGTGGTTCAGTTACAGGGTAACCCCTCTGTCCCTACTTCAAGGCATCTAGCAGTCACTGAGCTAAAATGTTGCCTTCTGCTACCAGAAAGTTTGCTTGAATAACCCATTCTGGTAGCAGACAGCAGAAATCCTAGTCTGTTACTACTCTTCTCAATAAATGCAGATACTATCCGGCTGCCAGTGGAGTACCTCATTCCAAAAGGTGGCAGGCAGGTAATCATATTGCCAAATGAAAAGAGCAGGAAAAGAGCAGGACATTGCAGAAGGGTGTAAGAACATGCCTCAAGTGACCCAAACTTGAAAGGCAGATTATTAGGAAGTGGAGACAATCGGAAAAAACTAAAGCCCTGTGTTTACTGGCCTTGGATGCACTGTTGAGAGTATCTGGAAGCTGCTTCAGCAAACGGTGTCAGAAAGAATCCTGGACAATAGGAGAAGAGGGTGGAGGGAGGGAGAAAGGGGAGGGGAAAAAAGAAGAGGGAAGGGGGAGAGTGGGCGGGAAGAGAAGAGAAGAGAAGAGAGAAAAGAGAAAAGAAGAGAGAAATAAAACACAGAAAAACAAAATTGAGGCTCTTTGTTCTTGGTCTGGGGGCCGGACTTGTAGAAGTACCCATAAGCTCCTGCAACACTAAAGGTGGATAAGCAATCCGGAGCTACCGAAAGGGCAGGGAAGGGAACTCAGACAACTGAGGGGACCGCAGGGCAGCCGGAGACATGGCCCCCGTGTTCTCCAGTGGGGCGGGGAGAGCAGAGGCCGCAGCTTTCCAGATAAGAGGACGCTCCAGTGAGGACGAAAATACTGCCAGACATGCGCCTGTGGCGGCAGGACAGGAGAGGAGAAACCGGTTCCAGAGGTCCTCTCCGTCTACTCCTCCCGAGTCCGCAGAGCCGGACACAGCCCGACACAGCAGAAGAGGCAGTTCCCAGGCCCATCACAGACGCATCCCCAACGCAGGCCCTCCTTACCCGCCGCTTCCCCTTCCCGCCGGCGCCGGCTCAGGCCCTGCGCGCCCAGTCGTGACCCGCACAGGCGCGGAGAGGGCGGGGGAAACCCGGCGGGGTGACTGACAGCGTGGTGCGGTCCCCAGAGGGCTGGAAGCCCAGCTAGGCGGGGTAAAGCGTCTGCGGAGCTCGGCGGGCCTGGCTTTTCTCTGCGCGTGCGCCGGGCTCTTCCGCTCGCGCAGAGCCCTCCGCCGTGGCCCTGGGCCTGGGCTCGCCTCCTGCCGGCGCGCGGCCGGGCTGCAAGCCTGCGCTCCTGCTGGCTGCGGCGGGCCCGCTCGCCCTTTCCATTCCGACCACGCTCTGGATTCCTGTGGCGTCCCAATCAGAACGCGGAGCTCAGTGTTGCCAGATAGAAACTGTGCCTCTCTAGCAGCCTCAGATCATTTTCTGAGCCTCTGCTGACTGCGCCCGGCACTGAAAGAATATTTACTTGCGGGAAGGGAGAACTGGCAACGCCTAGTTCTTTTTCACTGTCGAACCTCGTAATCTGTCATATTAATGACTTTCAAACTTTTTAAAATCCCAATCCATAGTGAACAAAGCCCACTTGAAATCCTCCTGCCTCAGGCTCCTGAGTCGCTGGGATTACAGGCCTGCACCATCGTGCCCAGCCATTGTCTTTTTAAGAATTGCGTTTTATATTTATTTTTGGGATATAGAAATTAAATTCACTTGTATACACTGATTTTATAGATGACCTTGTTTAACTCCTTATTAATGTGATAAAATTGTCTAGAGTTTTTCCTATGTTAACAAATATATCATCTGCACATGACAGGTTTTTTTTGTCTACAAATCTTATACTGTTTATTTCCTTTTCTTGTCTTACTGCGGGTTAAGATCTCTACTGTGAGGTTAATTACAGGAGTCGCATTCTGTAGGAATGAATGCATAGACTTTGGAGCCAAATACCTAGGTCCAAAACCTGGCCTTACCACTGAAACCTTGAGAAAACTACTTAACTTTTCTTGTAACTCAGATTTTTTCTAGTTAAACTATGTGTAATTCATGTAGTTTGTTGTAAAAATTAAATTAGTTAACATATGTAAAGCACATGGAGCAGTACCTGGTTACCTCTAGCTTTCTAAAATTATTAATTAAAAAAACAGTAGTAATAGTAAATATCCTTCCATAGTTCTTGACTTTAAATAATGTTTTGCCATTAAATGTAATGTTTGCTGTATTTGTTTTGTAGATATTCTTTTCAGATTAAGGAAGTTCCCTTCCAATTTATTATACTACTTATCATACTATATAATGCAGTAGTCTTAGTGCTACTACAACTAATAATAATGGGAACACCTAACACATTTATCTATTATGATTTTAACCCTTTTATTTATTGCATCTCCTGATCATTTCATGAATGAATACTGACTTTTAGCAAATGTTTTTTTATGTGTATTTGAATGATCAGATGGTCTGTTAATATGCTAAATTACTTTAGTAAGTTTTTAATGTCAAACCAATCTTCGTTTCTGATGTAAACTTAACTTGCTCCTCATGTGTCCATTATTTATTTTACATTGCTGGATTTGTTTTGCTAACACTTTCCTTACAATATGTGCATCTGAATTAATGAGACTGACCTTCAATTTGCCTTTATTATATTACTTAAAGAACTAACTTTAGTGAGATATTTTATATACAAAAACTGCATATATTTAAAAGGTACAATTTGTCGAGTTTGGACATAATGTAAACATCTGTGATACCATCACCATAATCAAGGTTATAGACATCTCCAACACATCTCAAAGTTCCCTTATACACCTTCGTTTGTTTTCTTTTTTGGTTTGTTTGTTGTTGTTACTGTTTTGTGGTAAGAACAGTTAATATGAGATGAATCTTGTTAACAAATTTTTAAGTAAACCATACTGTATTGGTATGTATTGGCACTGTGTTATACAGTAGATTACTAGAACTTATTCATTAAGCATAACTAAAACTTTGTCCCCACGGAACAACTAACCTCCTAACATGAATTTGGGGGCATTTCCTTTCCTTTATTTGCTGTATGAGTTTGATTAAGACCTGAAAGGTGATGAACTCACTTAAAGAACTGTGTGAGTCTATTGTTTCCTTTCTGCAGAGTTCTTTGTTTTGTTTTCTTTTGCTTTTGCAGTACCAAGGACTGAGCCCAGGAGTGCTTTACCATTGAGTAACATTCTCCACTCTCCTTATATTTTATTTTAAGACAGGGTTGCTACATTAGCTAGGCGGACCTCAAGCTTGCAATCCTCCTACCTCAGCCTCCCTAGTCGCTGTGATTACAGGCATGCACCTCCTGTACTGGGCTTGTGCAAAGGTTTTTTTGTTTTTTTTTTTTAAACATTTTTAGTTGGAGATGTACATGATATCTTTATTTATTTTATTTTTTATGTGGTGCTGAGAATCGAACCCAGTGCCTCACACATGCTAGGCAAGCGCACTACCTCTGAGCCACAACCCCAGCCCGGTTTTAACTATTGATATAGTCTCTTTAATGGCTGTAAAACCATCATGTTTTCCATTTATTCCTGTATCCATTTTGCTAATTTACATTTTTAAAACCTTTGTCCTTTTAAGTTAAATTTTTAAACTCAATAGCACAAAATGAAAACAATATTATTTTAAATAATAATCCTAACTTTTAATTTCCGTATTTGTAGTTATTATTTCTTTTAAAATCCCTAGTATTTTTTTTTGTCATCTCCCTTTGGGTTTTTGTTTGTTTGTTTGTTTGTTTGTTTTTGTGGTGCTGAGGATTGAACCCAGGGCCTTGTGCATGCAAGGCAAGCACTCTACCAACTGAGCTATATCCCCAGCCCCTGGGTTTTTTTTTTTTGGTTTTGTTTTAAATTCTTTTTAGCTGTAGATGGACACAATACCTTTGTTTAATTTATTTATTCTTATGTGGTGCTAAGGATCAAACCCAGTGCCTCACACATGTTAGGCAAGTGCTCTACCACTGAGCTACAAACCCAGCCCCTCTCTTGCTCTCTTGATCAGTCATGCCACAACTTCCTCAATCTAGTTTTTTTTTTTTTTTCAAAGCATTAGCTTGGTTTTATAGATCCTTTCCATAGTACTTTTACTTCTTACTTTATTAATTTTGTAAAATTTTTTTTAGTTGTTGATGGACATATCTTTACTTATTTTTTTTTACATGGTCCCAGTGCCTCACACATGTGAGGCAAGTGCTCTACCACTGAGTTACAGCCCCAGCCCTATTAATTTCTATTCTTATGCTTATTATTTCCTCATTTTGGCTTTCTTGGATTTGTTCTGTTTTCCTTTTTTTCAGTTTCCTAAATTTTCTGACTTTTCAGCATTTCTTGTTTTCTAAAACTATAAATACCCGCTCTAAATATTGCTTGTAATGTGAACATGAATGATAGGTACTCTTGGGAGTTAGGCAATAAGGTAGTCCTCTTGGTGATATATAGTCAGTGAGAAAGACGGAGTTCGTTAGGAAAACATAAGCAAATTGCCCATCAGTAGTGACTGAAAGCACAAGCTCTGGGGTCATAATACTTTAGAAGAAAATTCAGACTGCCTCTCACTAGCTGTGTGACTTTTGGCTAGTTACCTAAACCTCTCTATGCTCCAGTTTCTTCATCAGTAGTGAAATGAATACCTACCTTATGGTTGTGTTGTAAGTATCAAATGATGCTGTAGACTGAATGTTTATGCTCCCCACCAGATTCCTATGTTGAAATTATAACCTCCACAGTAATGGTGTTTAGAGATTGGGGTCTTAGGAGGGTGATTAGGTCATGAAGGTGGAGACCTCATGAATGAACTTAGTGCCCTCATGAAAGACACCCAAGAGAGTTCCATCTCCTCTTACAGTAAAGTTTAACTTATAAATTAGGCACAGTAAGAGAATAACAACAATAATTAATAAGTAAATAGAACAATTATAACATTATACTATAATAAGTTATTTAAAACTTGTGAATTGTTTATTTCTAGAATTGTCCATTTAATAATTTGGGGCCATGGGTAACTAAAACTGTGCATAAGGAGGCACTTCTGGATATTGTCTTCATTGGTTGAAATGGGTGGATTAAATGTTTTCCTTACATAGTGACCAGGAGTTTATAGTCATTAACCTACAACCTACCTAGTTGACTGTTTTTTTTCTACTATTTTTTCTTTTTGCAGCCGGCCTGGATGCAGCAAAGCAACCATTTGGATTGGTCCAGGGTTAAAGTTTGGCTATGTAGATATCATGAGAAGAAACATGGGTCAAGGACTTTGAGGGTTTCCTAAGACAGTGGTTGAAGTGATGGATTAGAAAAGTCACTCTCAGGGCTGGGGTTGTGGCTCAGTGGTAGAGCACTTGCCTTGCATGCATAGGGCACTGGGTTCCATCCTCAGCACCACATAAATAAATAAAATAGTTGTAGATGTGTCCATCTACAACTAAAAGAGAAAAGAAAAGTCATTCTCAAAAGGCCTAGAAAACTTATTCAGTCTGTTACCTGCATTGCAAGTTTTGGTGCTGGTCGCTCAACCATAAAATTCAGGAGACAGAGGTTGATGGAAGAAAACAGGTTTATTTGGAGCTGGCCCTGAGGAAGAGAGAGGAGACCTTTTCTCTCAAATCTTCATTTTCAGGGGGCTTGGGTGTGAGCAGATTTTATAAGAGGAAAAGAGGTACCATGGGACAAAGAAAGCAGGAAATAAACATATGTAGATGAGCTTAGCAGTGGCAGCCAGGAGAATATGTTATAATTCCTGTTTTTCAGGCCTCCTGTCTCCTTCCCAGGCTTTAAGGCCAGTTCCTCAGTTTCCATTCTCAGTTTGAGGAAGCTCCATTTCAGAAAAACAATTTATCAGGAAATTGGGGAGATTGCGGCTTAATTTCAAAGGGGCTGTAGTGCAAATAGAGCATGCCAACTTGCTCAAGGACCCAGATCAGTCTGTGGCTAAGACCTCTTGTTTGCTGAGATTCTCCTCTTGCTAACTTTTCTATTTTTATTTATTATTCATTCATTCATTCATTCATTTTGGTACTGGGGATGGAAGCCAACGGGCTTTACCAATAAGCAGCATCCCCAGTCCTTTTTATTTTTTATTGTAAGACAGAGTCTCAGTAGGTTGCTAAAGGTCTCACTAAGATGCTGAGGCTGGTCTCGAACTTGCCATCTTCCTTCCTCAGTCTCTTGAGTCACTGGGATTATAGGCATGGGCCACCACACCTGGCTTATATTTTTAGCAGTGCTGGGGATCAAACCTTGGGCCTTGCACACACATGCTAAGTAAGCACTTACCACTGAGCTATACCTTATTCTTTCTGTTTTTGTGTGTGTGCGCTAGGGATTGAATCCAGGGCCTTGTACAAATGAGCTATATCCCCAGGCCTTCTTTCTGTTTTTACTAGGGTAAACTGAGGAAAGAAGTGGAAGGTGACATGATAATGGTTTCTGGAGAAACATTAGTGAAAAGAAGGAAAAGTCATAAGGTATGAAACATGGTAAGAGCAGTATCATGTAGTACCTTGGTATACCAGAAGAAGGACTTTGGCTTTTGAGTGTAATAACTATGTTATTAGTGTGTGTATTTTGTTTTGTGGTTGTGGTTATTTGTTGTTTTTTGTTTGAATGACAAATGGTTCATACACATGTCTGCATGTAAAAACTCAGTCAGGTTGTCTGAGGTCACAGTCTATTGGTCCTTGAAGAACTAGATGTACTCTCATGATCTGATTGTTGGGCAGACAGCACAGGCCCACTAGGGCCAGCTTCTCTGTCTAGCTCAGGCACTCTTCTCCAATGACTAGATCTTTTACCTGTCCCTTTTATTTATGTTAGTTGTAAACTTTAGTCCTTAAGACATTTGCATCCCCAGTCAATTCTGAAATACCAGGACGACAGATTTGGGTAGTAGCTGAGCAAACAAGTTGTAAGATTAGGTGGATGTGGTCATTGTGGGATGTGGAGTTTCAGCGGTTCTAGGTGGTAATCTGGTCTAGGTTATGAACTTGAAAGTGAATGGTCGCTGTGGAGCAGAGAAGAAACAACAATATCTCATCTATTGTTGATAAATGTTTAAAACTAACATTACACTTAAAAGTCATTTTTTGAAGTATAAATTACATGTAGTAAAATTTGCTCTTTTGGGGTCTCTAGTTGTGACTTTTGCTAAATGCATTGTTAGTCCAGGTTATCCTAAAAGCAGATACCAATGTGGTATTAAACATGCAAGTTTGTTTGTTTTTGTTTTTTAAAGAGAAAACACTTGTGATAGAAATGAGGAAGGACTCAGGAAAGCTAAGAGAGCCATGTGACCACAATGCAAACCTGACCCCAAGGGAACAGAGAAAAGTGTGGGAGTGTGCCTGAAAAACAGGAAATCTGAAAAAAGTTTGGTGGGTGAGGCCATTGGGATTTTGTGAGATTAAGTCAGTTTTCTGAGACACTCTCAAAATAGATCTGTCTTGGTCTCTTTGTTGTCACCAGTCACTGTCTGGAAACATCCCATTGAATTGTGGCATTGGTTCAAATGTGCTGATAGATTTCTGAGCCACGAAGCAAAGGCACTAAACAGTTATGTTCTCTATAGTTGAAAGTCTGCAGTCACAATCGTAAGGCCATCACAAGTATAATGTCGTGTAACCTACCTTACTCAAGATAAAAATTATTTCCGTCACCCCATAAAACAAATCCAGGACTTTGTGCAAGCTAGGTAAGCACTCTGTTGATGAACTACAACTGCAGCTCCAAATAAATGTTTTAAATTAACACATTATACGTGAACATACTCATGGAGTACAGTGTGATATGCAGATACGTGTACAATGTGCATTGATCAAATCAGGGTAAGTAGCATATATATCACTTCAAATATTTATCATTTCTTAGTCTTGGAAACATTCAAAATCATCTCATTATTTTGAAATATGTAATAAGTTATTGTTAATTCTATTCACCCTACTGTGTTGTAACACACTGGAACTTAATCCTCCTCTCAAATGTTATTTATTTTTCAAATTTTATTTTTTAATTTGTTCTAATTGGTTATACATGACAGTAGAATGCATTTTGACACATTTTACACAAATGGAGCATAACTTCTCATTCCTCTGGCTGTACATGGTGCTGAGTCACACCAGAAGTGTAATCATACATGTATATAGGGCAATAATGTCTGTATCACTCTACTGTCCTTCCTATTCCCACCTACCCCACCCCTCCCCTCAATCCCCTCTGCATAATCCAAAGTTTCTTCATTCTTCCCTACCCAACCCCCCCATGGATCAGCATCCGCTTATCAGAGAAAATATTCAGCCTTTGATTTTTTGGAATTGGCCTATTTCACTTAGCATGATATTCTCCAGTTCCATCCATTGACCTGCAAATGCCATAATTTCATTCTTCTTTAAGGCTGAGTAATATTCCATTGTGTATATGTACTACATTTTCTTTATTCATTCATCTGTTGAGGGACATCTAGGTTGGTTCCACAATCTAGCTATTGTGAACTGAGCTGCTATAAACATTGATGTGGCTGTGTCACTGTAGTCTGCTGATTTTAAGTCCTTTGGGTATAGGCCAAGGAATGGGGTAGCTCAGTCAAATGGTGGTTCCATTCCAAGTTTTCTAAGGAAGCTTCATACTTCTTTCTAGAGTAGTTGTACCAATCTGAAGTCCCACCAAAAATGTATGAGTGTAACTTTGTCCCCACATCCTCACCAACACTTATTATTGCTTGTATTCTTGATCATTGCCATTCTGACTGGAGTGAGATGAAATCTTAGAGCAGTTTTGATTTGCATTTCTCTAATTGCAAGAGATGACTTACAATTTTTCATGTTTCTTGATTGATCGTTATTTTTTCTTCTGTGAAATGTCTGCTCAGTTCCTTAGCCCATTTTATTGATTGGGTTGGTTTTTTTTGGGGGGGGGTGTTAAGTTTTTTGAGTTCTTTAAATATGCTGAAGATCAGTGCTCTATCTGAAGTGCATGTGGTAAGGTTTTTTCCCATTCTGTACGCTCTCTCTTCACATTATTGTTTTCTTTGCTGAAAAGAAGCCTTTTAGTTTTAATCCATCCCATTTATTGATTCTTAATTTTACTTCTTGCACTTTAGGAGTCCTATTAAGGAGGTCAGATCCTAAGCCAACATGATGAAGATTTGGGCCTACTTTTTCTTCTATTATGCACAGGGTCTCTGTTCTAGTGCCTAACTCTTTGATCTACTTTGAGTTGATTTTTGTTCAGGGTGAGAAATAGAAGTTTAATTTCATTTTGTAACATATGGATTTCCAGTTTTCCCAGCAACATTTGTTGAATAAGCTATATTTTCTCTAATGTATGTTTTTGGTGCCTTTGTTTAGTATGAGATAACCTTAAATGGTATTTTTGTACCCATTAAATTAATATAACTTTTGAGGATTCATTTCCCTTGTTTCTAACCACAGTATTTTCATTATCTCTAAAGTACTTTTGCAAATTGCTTGGTAAACTTCTGGGACCAATTATTATAGTCAATCTCAACAACTTAAAATATGGCTTCCATTAATAAATGAATTCATCATACCAAAGAGGCAAATCCTTACTCCCAGTGGACAGTTTAGAGAGTAGGATATTTGTAGCTAGTGTATAGAGTACTTTTAGTTATAGCAAATAGGCTTTTATACTCTCATACCAATTAGTCATTGGCTTCCCAGGGTTGCCCATCATTTAACCTCTCCCATATCTCTGGGTGATGAAGCTAATGTCAAAAGTACAAGTGTAAGTCAATACCTACTTGAGCTGGGGGATGGTTTACCAGGTTACAAGCCTAATAAAGAAGATCTGGGAAGGAGGACACCAACATTATCTGCAATGCTCAACATCACATTCAACTGTTGCAAAGTTCAATCAGTCTTATTGACTTAATATCTCTTTATTTTTATTTGTTTATTTTTTGCAGTAGTGAAGATTGAACCCAGGGGTCCTCTAAATCTGAGCAACATCCCAAGTCTTTGTCATTTTTCATTTTGAAACAGGGCTTCACTAAATTGCCCAGACTGGCCCTGAATTTGTCATCCTCCTGCTTTAGCCAGCCCTACCCCACACTACCATGTCGCTGGGAATACAGGCATGCATCACTGTGCCCTGCCTCTCTTTTTAGTTATGCAGCACAATAGGCTAAGTATAACCTACAATGTTTAATTATACATTGCAAAATAACAAAGGGAGAATTTGAAAGTCCCTGATGTATAGAAATGGTAACGTGAGAAGATGGAAATGCTAATTACTCTGATTTGATCATTTTCATTGCATACATATATTGAATTATAATACTGTATCCCATAAATTAGTGCAAATATTATATGCCAATTAAAAATAAAAATTTTTAATAAATTTATTAACCCATAGAGTTCATTTTATTGTTTTATATTTTCCACAATGAACACTTGTTTAATAATCAGAGAAACTAATAACAAAAGTAAAAATACATAACATAATATATGAAATATATTTATGCTGTGCCAAACTATATACTAAGCACTTTCCATATATTATTTCATTTATCCTTTGAGGTAAATACAAATCCTATGAAGTAAGTACTATTATTATCCCCATTTTAAAGATGAATGGATGTAGTTTAGTCAAAACAAAAATATTCTTCATCCAGTAATTTCATTAGATTTGATTAAATTCTTTTCTTTTTTTTTTTTTTATATTTTTTTTTTTTGCGGTGCTGAGGATTGAACCCAGGGCCGTGGGCTTGCAAGGCAAGCACTCTACCAACTGAGCTATATCCCCAGCGCCTGATTAAATTATTTTCTAACCTTCAACCAAACAACAACCACTTTAAAAATAATCTAAAACAGAGCCTCAAAGTTCAGACTCAGAGAAAGAGAAGGAAGAGGTTTGCCTATGATCAAATATGCATACTGGGACATTGGTAAATTAGGGATTTTGTACCATACCTTCTAGTTTTCCTGATGTGAGCAGGAATTCTGAGACCCTTACACTGAACTCTATGCCATTTATAAATTGTGAAGGAAAAATGTCCTTTCTAGAGGATTATATCAGTGTATTTTAAAATTAATTAATTAATTGGTGCTGGAATTGAATCCAGGAGTGTTTAACCACTGAGCCACATCCCCAGCCCTTTTTATATTTTGTTTAGAGACAGGGTGTCCCTAAGTTGCTGAGGCTGGCTTTGAAATTTGCAATCCTCCTGTCTCAGCCTCCAGAATCGCTGGGATTACAGACTTGAGCCACCTCGCCCAGCTCAGCATACCTTTTTATGCCAAGTGTCTCATTTTGTAGCCTTCTTCATGGAAAGGAATGCCACCTTATAACCATTGGAACATGATTGATTCACCAAAGCCCTTGGCACCACACATTATTGTTTTAAGCATATACATTCTTTCGCTTGAATCTGACAGGTTGGCATATCCTCTGTACGAAGTGGAACATTCTCAGCCTTCCGGACGTGTAATCCCTGCTCGCTGTGATCCAGCCAATGATGAGTCTATCACCACAGTACTTCCAGCAATGTGCCTGGATGCCTTTGTCTCTGGTGGCCATGAAGGAAGATGACGATTGCCTGGTAAAGAATCCCTTGGAAATGTATTCATTTGGCAAAACCATCAGAAGCTAGGTAAGTCACTACTCATTTTAGCTGGGGTAGGCATGCAGACAACGGGGCTCCGCGCCCACCAAGTAAAAAACGGCGCAGCTGGGCAGATGGACTCCTTGCATTCAACGCCACCCACCCAATGCTGCTCCCTGCTGCGGCCTCTGGAGCTGGTGTCCGAGCCCGGGGACAGCAGGCGGCAGGGGATGCCGAGGCACATAACCTGAAACTTGCATCTTCCACAGAGCCAGGGCCACTGCCACAGAGCCCTTAACCCATAGACTTTGAGATTACTCAGAGTACTGCATTTGTGACTGCCTATGCATACAGGTGTTAATAGCAAAAATGTTGTAATTGTAATTGAATTAATGCATTTGACGTAAGTGTGGTTTTAGAGTAAAAAAAAAAATTATGCTTAAACTTGATTTTAAAATATTTAATTAATGTCCTTAAAAATTATTTTTAAAATAAATGAGGCTGGGGTTGTAACTTAATGGCAGAGTGTACACCCAGCACGTGCAAGGCCACAGATTTGATCGACAGTACTGGGGGAAAAAAAAAAAAAGTTGTACCTGAAAACTGTAAGACATGGTAGACAGAAAATGAAGGCAGTATAAACAAAAGACATCCTGTGTTCATGAATCAAAAGACTTGATTTCGTTAAGGTGGTAATACTCCCTAAGCTGATTTCAATTTCCATGCAAACCCTATCAAAAATCCAACTGGTTTCTTTGAAGAAATTGGCAAGTTAATCCTAAAATTCATATGGAACCCAAGAAACTCATAGTGCCAAACCAGCTTTTACAAAGAACAGACTTCCAGTTTGCCACACCCACCACTATTCCCCTCAGTGCTTGACACAGTTCCACTGGGAATAATGAAGATTCTTGCATGGTCTAATCTTCTGGGAAATGTGGATGTGGCATAATCCTTCTTGTTTTTGTATTATTTCTTAATGGCATAATATCTGGATGTTTGCATTTAAAGATTTTGGTAGAAAATCAGACATTAAGTGATTTGGAACATAAAAATAACACTGCTCAAGCCTTAATTGATTTCAAATGTAATATCACCTTAACAGAAAGATCAACAAGAGTTGGGACAGATCAATAAGAGTTGTTGTTCATCCTTAGAATTATGACCACCACTCTCAGTTAGCCTAATGTCGCCAGACTGCCTGGCTGCTTTAGCCCAAACCAGGATGTGCCCCCCTCTTGAAACTGTTTTCACAGTTCAAGGACCACAGTGGATTGCTTATAAGATTGATGGGAAACTATAACTTTCCCCTAGAGAATAATTTTCAAAGCCCTTAGATATAGGTCTCCCTTTCCTTTAGGTAGAAGTTATAAAAGAAAATAAGAAGTACTTTTCTTAGAGGTTGTTTAATTAACAAAAAGAAGTTCCACTTTATATACAATTGATGGATTAAAAGGTGCTGTGCTTCATATTTGCCTTTGAGAGAGATGCCAAGAGTGTGGTTAATTGGTATGGCTATTTGTTATTCTTGACTCAACTTTAAACCATGATGTGCTAAACCTATATAATTTATGAGAATGGCTTCTGCTCTTATCGTTCCTAGCAAGACAAACCCCAGAACCAATTAAAGGTTTCGTAATGTTTTTCTTAGAGGAATAGGAGAAGTTATCTTATTTTGATTATACTTATGCCCATTAGATGCCCTCAGAGTTTGCAACACTTTCCCTTTCATGTAACCTCAAGAGATTTTACTCAAGCAGAATGAATAGAGACCATGTGTGAAACAGTAAACTTAGAACTTAGCCGTGAAATAGTAAATTTAAAACTTAGCCTCAGCTTTTTGAGTCTGTGTCGCTTTATTCTCCTCATGGCCAACACCATCCCCCTCACCAAGCTGTGGCATGACCCTTGCTAAGGCTGGACCACAGCACCAGTTTCCATTTCCAATTGCTTTGATCTGAATGTGTCCTTAAAAATTTACAAGTTAAAATCAAATCCCTGGGCTGGGGATATGGCTCAGTGGTAAAGTGCTTGCCTGGCATGCACGAGGCCCTGGGTTCAATTCCCTAGTGCACAGTCGCTCATGCACGTGCACACATACACACACCGCACACACACATCACACACACAACCATTGAATCCCTGATTTGTTGGTATTGTGCGGTGAGACCTTAAGAAGGTGATTTGGTCTTGAATGATAATCTTGCTCTTATAGAAGAGGCCTGAGGGGAAAGTGTGTGAAAATGCAGCCAAAGAGGCACCATCTGTGTAGCAGACAGCCTTCATCAGTCACTGAATCCATAGCCACATTGATCTTGGACTTACCTGTCTCCAGAGCTGAGTAACAAATTTCTACTGTTTATAAACTACACAGTAGAAGATATTTGTTATAGCAGCCTGAATGGATTAATGCACACATACAAATGGCTTGGAAGTCACCACTCCATCTTAACAACTTACAAAAACAAACAAAAAACCTTAAAAAGCCAAAAAAAATCTGAAAACTGGACAAGTGAAGTCACAGGGCAAACAGCTGCCCCCAGAATTGGAGAGAAGCAGTATGGGTAAGTTTGAGAACAAAAGTTTCAGGGTGGGGCTGGGGATATAGCACAGTTGGTAAAGTGCTTGCCTTGAAAGCACAAGGCCCTGGGCTCAATCCCCAGCACCGCAAAACAAACAAACAAACAAACAAAAAACTCCAGGGGGGGCCACCTACTTTGGTGAGTTCAACCCCCAGGAGTTTGACCTGCTTCTCACAGTAACTATCAGAGAAAAATCCCCTATCTTCCAGGATGAGGAATGGAAAAGGAACCACATTGAAATAGTCAGGTCTGCCTTTAGAAGAAACTAGTTAATCAGTGCTTAGCAGGCTGGGCTTGTATCAGAACCTAAGTGACCTAGAGGAAGGGATTAGCCAACTTCAGCCAACTCTAGCCTTCTTATCCTTTCAAGAGGGGAGAAAAAGACTGAGAAGCACTTGTGAAGTTCACAGGTCGGAGGCATAGGCTCACTGAAGATTGAGACATATGATTACAGAATATTTTCCCTACCCCCACACCTCACCACCATAATCTTAAAGGCCTGTTTATAATAGTTCCTTTTACCCAGAATAGCATTTCAATCTATCAAGAGCAAATTATAAGACCTATTTAAAGGCAAAAGTTTTGAAGAGACAGAGCACCAGAAACAGTAATAGCATGAATATTAGAATTATCAAGTATGGAATTTAAAATAACTGATTAGCATGCACACAAAAACAGATGGGTAGAGCACAGATGGAGTAACTTGAACATGTCGGTCTCAACTTCTCGAGAGTGATGATGCGGGTGTGCTGGTTGGTGAGACAAGACATCTCGCACCTCGCACCAGTGAAACAAACTTCCACATTTGGAAGCAGTTGTGATTGGGTGTGGCCCAGAGACCAAGATCACTGATGAGAAATGTTCTCCACAGCAAGTTGAAAGCAGAGTGCAACAAAGGATATGTCAAGGTAAAGCAGGTTGGAGTCAATCCCACAGCATTGACTCAGTCATAATTGGAAAGGACCAAGAAATGAAGCTGCAGCCTGGCCAGGTTCTCTCCATGGTGCATGAATTTTATTCATATATTATAGAATTTGAGGAAGAGGCAAAGAACCCTGGCCTAGAAACACACAGGAAGAGAAAGAGGTGAGGCAACAGTGATTCTGTAAAAAGGGATGCTGTCCTGGAAGTTGAACCTGGGACAGGGCTGGAACCTGGGAGCAGCCCCAGCCAATGCTCTGTGGCCCCCCAAAAGGGGAAAGATGCATCTAAAAAAAAGGAATCATTGGACCATTGGAGTCAAGGCTTGAAGATTTCTATGCAGGACCCCAAAATGCAGGTTTACAAAGATAAGCAGGTGGTGACAATTAAGGATAAATATCCTAAGGCCCATCATCAGTGGCTGGTCTTACCATGGGCCTCCATTTCCAGTCTGAAGGATGTGGCCACGGAACACTTTGAACTCCTCAAGAATATGGCGGAAAAGGTGATTGCAGATTTTGCTGGCTGGAAAACTCTGTTTCCGATTGGGCTACCATGCCATTCCCAGCATGATCAGTCAAGATTTCGATTCTCCTTGCCTTAAAAACAAAAAAAAAAAAAACACTGGAATTCTTTCAATACAGAATACTTCTTAGAATCAGAAGCTGTGATCAAGATTGTACAAAAGTCTGGCAGAGTGACTGAGATGGGATGTCTGAGCTCTTGAAGCTGTCCCTTTGTTGTCATGAGTGCCAGCAGCTGCTGCCTACCATTTCTCAGCCAAAAGAGCATCTCAGGAAGCACTGGACAAACTGATTCTGCAGATCCTGAACTTCTGCCATAAGTGTGACTAATGGGAACGAACTTGCTAGCACTACTTCTGGGTTGCTTGTGAACATTTTCTTATTTCCTGAATTAAAACATGTAGTTTTTTGCAAAGCTAAAAAAAGAAAAAAAAAAGATGGATAAAGTAAGCAGAATCTCATAAATACAGTAATGGTAAAGACTAGAAACATCATGACAAAAATACACAATACCTTTGATGGGCTTATTAGTAAACTGGACACAGGTAAGGAAAGAATCCTTGAGCTTGAGAATATATGAATAGAAATTTCCAAAACTGAAAAACAAGGAGAACAAACATTGTGTGTGTGTGTGTGTGTGCGTGTGTGTTTTTTTTTCACTATGTCCAAGAACTGTGGGACAATCTGTGAAAGATGTAAATATGCTTAATGAGAATTTCAGGAAAAGAATGAATGAAACAGAAGAGCCATTTAAAATAATGATAATGACTGAAAATTTTTCCAAATTTATGTTAGTCACTAAACCACATTTACAGTTAGTTCAGAGAACACCAATTAAAACAACAACAACAAAAACAACAAAATTGCCAGGTGCTGTGGCACATGCCTGCAATTCCAGCAAGTTCAAAGCCAGCCTCAGCAATTTAGTGAGACCCTGTCTCAAAATAAAAAACAAAAATAAAAAGAGCTCAGTAACAAACATCCCTGGGTTCAATCATTAGTACCAACCAAACAACAACAACAAAAAAAATCCCACCACCTAGACATACGATTTTCAAACTAAAGAAAATCAAAGATAAATTTAAAAAACCTCATGGTGGCGCACGCCTGTAATCCAAGCGACTTGGGAGGCTGAGTCAGGAGGATCGCAAGTTCAAAGCCAGCCTCAGCAACTTAGTGAGGCCCTAAGCAACTCAGTGAGACCCTGTCTCTAAATAAAATACAAAATAGGGCTGGGGATATGGCTCAGTGGCCAGGTGTTCCTGAGTTCAATCCCTGGTTCCAAAAAAAAAATTAAAAAATTAAAAAACCTGAAAGAAAGCAGAAGCTTACAACCTGCTTCTCCTTGTAAGCCATGCAAACAAAAATGGTGAAATATTAAACATATTGAGAAAATACAACCATCTACCTAGAATTCTGTACACTGTAAAACTTCCTTCAGAAATGGAGAGAGCTGAGAGCTGGGTGCAGGAGACTAAGCCTATAATCCCAGCTACTTGGGAGATTAAGGCAGGAGAATTGCTTGAGTCCAGCATTTTGAGGTCAGTCCAGGCAACATCGTGAGAACCCATCTCTTAAAAAATAAAAGGAATGATACATGATGACCAAGGATGCAAGGTATGTAGGACCGAACATCAACAGGCTAAAAGAATATGGAGGTTGCTTAAAAAACTAAAAATAAAACTATAATATTGTTATGGTTTGGATGTGAGGTGTCCCCCAAAAGCTCACGTGTGAGACAATGCAAGAAGGTTCAGAGGAGAAATGATTGGGTTGTGAGAGTCTTAACCTAATCAGTGAAATAATCCCTGATGGGATTAACTGTTACCTGGAGGCAGGTGGGGTGTGACTGGAGGGAGTGGGTCATTGGGGGCGTGGCTATGGGATATATATTTTGTATCTGGAGAGTGGAGTCTCTCTCTGCTTGCTGATGATGCAAGCTGCTTCCCTCTGCCACACTTTTCTGCCATGATGTTCTGCCTTATCTCAAGCCCTGAGGAATGGAGCCAGCCTTCTATGGACTAAGACCTCTGAAACCATGAACCCTCAAATAAACTTTTCCTCCTTTAAAATTGTTCTGGTCAGATCTTTTAGTCACAGCAGAGAAAAAGTTGACTAAAACAAATATGATCCAGTTCTCCCACTCCTAGGTACATATTCAAAGGAAATAAAAGAGTAAAAATATGATACTTGTATGTCCATATTTATGCAGAACTATTCACAATAACTAAGATATGAAATGTGCTTAAGTATCCATCAACAGAAGGATACAGAAAATATGGTAAATATACATAAAGGAATATTATTCAGCCATAAAGAAAAATTGAAATCCTGTCAATTGCAGAAAAGTGGAAGGAGCTGGAGTACATTCATGTTAAGCAAAATAAGCCAGACACAGAAAGACAAGCATTGCATGTTTTCTCTCATATGTGAAAACTGGAGAAAAAAAAAAAAAGTCAATCCAAAAGTAGACTAGTGATTACTAGAGACTGGAAAGTGTTCTGGGAAAGGGCCAAGAAGAATGCCTGGATATGATCAATGCACATTGTGTGCAGGTGTGGAAATATCACAGTGAAACCTTTTAATATGTACTATTAGTAGGTGTTACTAAAAATTTTAAAGTAAAAAAAATCACACGATCCTATCAACAGATGCAGAAAAATCACTTTATAAAATCCAACATGATAAAAATCATCAGCAAACTAGGAACAGAGGGGAATTTTGTAAAGAACAAGGTGTTCACAAGCTGAGGTGAACACCTGCAATCCCTGAGACACAGGAAGCTAAGGCAGGAAGATCAGGAGTTCAAAGCCAGCCTCAGCAACTTAGCAAGGCCCTAAGCAAATTGACAAGACCCTGTCTCAAAAGGAAAAAGTAAAAGGTCTGGGGATGTGCCCAGTAGTTAAGCACCCCTGGGTTCAGTCTCTGATACCAAACAAACAAATGAACAAAAAAGAACATTTACAAAAAGTATAGTTAACATTTTACATAATCACTAGGAAAATTTTCACATAAAGCTCAGGAACAAGAGGAGAATGTCACCTTTCCAACCTATTATTGGAAGTCATAGCTAACACAATAAAACAAGAAAAGGAAATAAGAGGAATACAGATTGAGAAGGAAGAAATAAATTTTCTTTATTCCAAGATAATATGATCATCAGTGTAGAAAACCCAAAAGAAAAAACAACAATAACAAAAACTTTCTGAAACTAACAAGCAATTAGAGCAGTGTTGCAGGATACAAGGCTAATATGCATAAGCCCTATTTACCAGCAATGAACCAGTGGTACTTAACACTAAAAACACAATGCCACATACATTAGTACCCCACCATAAAGAGAAAATACTTAGGTATCAATCTAGCAAAATGTATCCATGATCTACAAGAGGAAAACTACAAAATCTCGTGGAAGATATCAAATAATAAGTAAATTAAATGATATCCATGTTCATAGGTAGGAAGGCTCAATATTATGAAGATATCAGTTCTTTCATACAGCATCTACAGATTCCATGCAATTCAAATCAAAGTCCCAGCAAGTTATTTTGTGGATGTCAACAAACTGATTCTAAAGTTTACATGGAGAAGACCCAGAACACTAACACAATATTGAAGGAAAAGGACAAAGTTGGAGGATAGTGCTTGCCTAGCGTGTGTGAGGCCCTGGTTTAATCCCTAGGACTGAAGAGAGAAAGAGAACTATAAAGTTGCATTAATCAAGACAGTGTGGTATTAGTGAAAGAATAGACAAATCAATGAAACAGAATAGACAGCCCAGAAATAGACCCACATAAATATGGTCAACTAATCTTTGACAAGGAACAAATATAATACGATGGAGAAAGTTCTTTTTCAACAATTAGTGCTGAAACAACTGGACATCTACATGCAAAAGCCTTATGCCCATCACAAAAAGTAATTAAAAGTAGATTATAGACTTAAATGCAAAATTATAAAACTAGAAAACAACATAGGAGAAAATCTAGATGATCTTGGATTGGTGATAACATTTTAGATACAACACCAAAGTCATGATCCATGGAGAAAAAAACCTTATAGGTTGGATTTCATGTAAAATTCACTGTCAAGAGAATGAAGAGATAAGTCACATACTGGGAGAAAATAATTTAAAAAAATCTCAGGCTGGGGATATAGCTCAGTTGGTAGAGTCCTTGCCTCGCAAGCACAGAGCCCTGGGTTCAAATCCCAGCATCACAAAAAAAAAAAATCTGACAATATACTGTTATTCAAACTAGACAAAGAACTCTTAAAACTCAACAATAAGAAAACAAGCAATCCAATTAAAAAATGAGCCAAATTTTAAAAAGGGTGAAAGGCTTTAACAGATGCTTCACCACATAAGACATACAGATGACATAGCAGAAACTTAAATACTAATTTTTGAGTGAAAGAAGCTATGTGGTTTGGTATGGTGTGTCTTTCAAAGGTTCAATGCTGGAAGCTTGGTCTCCATTGTGGTGGTATTGAGGAGGTAGGACCCAATGGATGGAATTGGTCATGGAAATTCCATTCCCATGAATGAAGTAATGCTGTCTCATGAGAGTGGGCCTACTGCATAGGTGTAGATTAGTTCCTGTAAGAATAGGTTGTCATAAACCATTCTGTCACCTTCCCTGCATTCCTCCTACACACCTTCTGTCATTTTGATGCCATCTGCCTGAGACCCTCATCAGAACCAAGCAGATGCAGGTATCATGCTGTTGAATCCCAGAACAGTGAGCTAAATAAACCACTTATTTGCAGCCTTGAGTATTTTGTTAGAGCAATATAAGATGGACTAAGATAAAAATGAATCTGAAAAAGCTACATACTAAATGATTTCATCTATATGGGTTTCTGGAAAATGAAAACCTATGGAGGTGGCTAAAAAAAAAATCAGTGGTTGCCAGAGGTTTGTGGGGAGAGATGGAGGCACAGACAGAGCACACAGGGATTTTTAGGACTATCTATGATCAACTGATTTTCAACAAGGGTGATATGATAATTAAATGAAGAAAGAATAGTCTTTTCAAAAAATGGTTCTGGAACAATTGAATATTTATGTGCATAAGAATAAAGTTATAGAGTCATAGAAAAACAAATTTTTAAAAATTGTATTTATACTTGGTTCAACTCATTGCAATCATTATTATTTTTGATATCCCATTTTTAGTGGGAATTCCTCTCTGATTGACTCTTACATTATATTGACGTAACACCAGTAGTCTTGATTAGCTTCCTTGCTTTCAGTCACGCAAAGATAATTTCAGGCTCATCTTGCTATTTCTTGTCCCAGACCTGAAATCAGCCATTGCTCAAAAAAGTTGTAGATCACCGGGCGTGGTGGCACACGCCTATAATCCCAGCACTTGGGAGGCTGAGGCAGGAGGATCACGAGTTCAAAGCCAGCCTCAGCAAGGTCAAGGCGCTAAGCAACTCAGTGAGACCCTGTCTCTAAATAAAATACAAAATAGGGCTGGGAATGTGGCTCAGTGGCCGAGTGCCCCTGAGTTCAATCCCCAGTCCCCCCACCCAAAAAAAAAAAAAAAAAGTTGTAGATCCTTTTTAATGGGGAAAAAAATGGTATTTAGAGACCACAATTTGGGCACCAGAAGGGCTAATTGCTACATTGTTAAATACATTCATTATCTTAAGAAGATTCTGTTGTTAATATACAGTTTGGATAATAAAACTTTTCCTTAGGAGGTTATGTTAAAGACTAGAGAATGGACACTTTCCAATTAAGTAATATATTTCACAAAGAAATAATCTAAATATATTAATCAAAAACTGAATATTGTTAGCATGAAAAGACTGGGACAGATGCAAACTTTATGAATGAGTTTAGCTCTTTTATTCAGGAACAAAGTTTCACACAGGAACAAGGGATGCAGGGATGAAATGGCATGGCGGACTCAGTTTCCTGGTGAAAAATGAGCCCCAAATAAAAAAAAGGATCAGGCTTATACAGGTTATCCTGAGAGGTGGTCTAGTGAGCATATCAGTTTTGTTGGGCACTCAGGAATTCGGGGTCTGTTTTATTGCTGAATGAATGTGTCAGCTTGAGCACTCAGGAATTTGAACTTTTTGAGTTGGGGGTCTGTGCTCCATATCAGGACAGGATTTACTCTGGGGGAGATCAATGCCTCCCAGAGACTGTCACTTTAGGTGTGACGAAACACCTCCCCACCTGCAGCCAGCATCTGGAAAACATTTGTCCTGGGACAGATGCAAACTGTCAGCTAGAGATAAAGGCTGTCAGCACATGGCTTTCTTTTTCACTCCCTTTTCTCAGGCCTCATTATTTTTTGGGGGGGGGGTTGTCATTTTCCATATCTAATATTCCAGACTCTGAAAGGAAGAAATGAATTGGACGATGGAGTCTCTAGCTTCTTCCTGCTGGGAGAGGCCATCGTGGTAAGGGCATCTTTCTTGCAGAGTCCTGGAAACGGATATGGGGGGCATGCAGAGGGCGGGTGTGGGGGAAGTCCTGAGGTCTTCATGAGCGTTGTTGACTCCCTTAATGCTGCTCCAGGAGATCAGGCGGTGAGCAATGGGAGGACGGATGTTCTGGGATGTTTCCTGGCAGTTGCAGCTGAGATAACCACATTATTTAAAAAAAAAAAAAATAGGGAGAAGAAAAACATTATAGTAATATGTAAGATTAGGTTTTTAGGTTAGGGATAACAATTGTAGCATATAGAATGAAGACTAATTAGCTTACTAATGTTAAGGGTATAATTCTAGTGTGAAAGACTAATTTGTCAGTGCTAGGAAGATGATTTTGGCATGTAACATAATTGAGGGCTTTGTTATTTTTAATCATGGCCCAGTCAGATTTGGGATGTTCTTCTCATGAGTTCATGGGCTCAGTTCTTTGGAGCATAGCAGGCATGATTAATCTTGGAACCGTATTTTCCTGGTGGTTTAGCTGTTTTCCATCCTGCTCAACAAATTACATAAAATAAGACTGGGGATATAATTACTAGTATAGTTAAGGCTAGTATTCCAAGTGTAGAAAAGTACTTAAAACAGTTAAGGGAAGATATCTCTTCAGCTAAACTGCCCCTCCTTGATGAGATGGCTTCCTTTGGAAGCATCAGGGATGTCTTCCTTGTCCAATGACCCTCCTCTTTGTAGCAGGTGCACAGATGAGCTTTCCATTCTCCAGTGGTCTCATTAATCTCCCTGATCAGGAAGTCATGTGGCCCAGAGTTGCAAAGCTCCTTACAGAAGTTCTCTAGTTCCCTGGGTTCAGGCTGACTCAGAGTGCAAGAACCAAATATTAGTTTTCTTGGCCCTTTTATTTTAACCTCAATCTTTAATCCTTGGTGTTAAACATCTAGGAAGTCAGTCTTAACAGTCTTCAAGTGAGAGTACTGGAAACTTCAGTGTCCATAACCTTACAGTCATTTACCCCTTACATTTAATTGGGGTCTGTATTAGTAGTAGAAGTTAGCCTTACATTCTACCTGTCCTGTAGGTGATGGCTTATTATCTCTAATTAACTCAGGTTGTGTGCCCTTAAATCAGTACTTCTACAAAATATTAGCAGGCACAGTTACAGAGTTTACAAGGAAAATACAAAATGAAATTAACAAGAGTGAAAACATGTTTAGTTTGTGTAATAGCTATCTTGAATTTTGGATGCATTATACATTGTTTCCCTGTTTGAGATCATAGTAATCTTTACAACAAACACCAATCTTCTGAACACAACTTTAAATGAGCTACAGTCAGGCCTATTTTGGAGGCATGCTAACATGCAGTAAGGTAGGAGGCAGGGCTGTATCTTAGGTAAGGTGGGGCTCTTGACAAATTTTAGGTAAAGTGTTTTAGTTCTGAAGCTGCTCTTTGCCTTTTACTTAATTGTCATTTTACAAAGTTTGCATATATTGTTTCTGGAGTCCATATGAACATTAGTTAACATAATTTAACATTATATTTATTTATTTTATTTTAAAGGTCTTTTTGTAGTTGTAGATGGACAGAATGCCTTTATTTTACTTGTTTTTTTTTTTTTCTTTTATGTGATGCTAAGGATCGAACCCAGTGCCTCACACATGCTAGGCAAGCACTCTGCCACTGAGCTGCAGGCCAAGCCCATAACATTATATTTAAAACATGAATTAAAGAAAGGCTGACAGAGCTTTTAACTTTCCTTCTGTGTGGAAAAGTGGCAAAATGCTTTCACATTTCATGATATTAACCTTTAAACAGATTAGGCTCTTATTATCTTTTAGAAATACATTTACATTTTTATCTCAGTGTAAAAAGTAACATAAAATTTAGGTTCAGTTACAGAACATTAAATTATATAAATAAATCCCCAATTAAGTTTGTTATTTTCAGAAGTCTAAAATTACCATTAAAGACAACTTAATTTTGGAGAACGTCTTGGTTAAAAAAAGTCCTTTTTGGGCTGGGGATATAGCTCAGTTGGTAGAGTGCTTGTCTTATAAGCATAAGGTCCTGGGTTCAATCCCCAGCACACACACAAAAAAAGTCCTTTTTAACCTTCCTGCTTTAAGACTTGTATAGCTGGAAGACATGAACACATTCAATATGCAAAGAAGAGTAATAGCACCACAATTATACTGGTGTTTTTATATTAACCAAGTTTAGCTTTTAAAGGAACCTCTAGACTCTGTTATGTAGTACACTACTCCAAACAGTTGCTATTTAATCAGAGTTGTACAAAACCCTAATTCCTTAAAAACTAGTTGCTCTAAAGAATAAAACTTAACAGACACATGTTAAGAGTGAATTAATGTTTTAAGAAATACTTGTTATTTCAACACATAGTTTTTGTTAGGTCAAATTGGGCGGCTGCAGGGAGAGGGAACACGGTCACCTAGCAACACACTGTGCCAGAAGTGACCAATGAGGCAGACCTGCTGACCCTGATGTCCACCTTGGGTCCACCTTTTCCTGGGCAGGACCCCTTGACCCCCTTCCTCTGTATAAAAACCCTGAGCAGCCAAAGCCACGTGCGATTTCTCCTGGCTCTCCCACCCCGACTTTCACCCCAGGGGGCTGGAGATTTCACCTGGGACACACATTCCAATAAAATCAAGCTACCACTTTTGTCTGACTCTGGCGAGTGCACTCCTTTTTGCCACCTGCCGCCTTTGGAAGCTTTACCCGCGGGGCCCCGCCGCCCCTTTCGCGAGTTTTACAGTTTTAACTTTGGTATATATCAGTACATTAATATTTGACCTTGGGGAAAAACCTTGAATAGCTTTAGCTGATAGTTCCACATACATATAACCAACTTAGTTACACATAAACTTGTGGAAATTTGCCTTTTATTTACATAGATCTTCTTAACACTTATTTAGATCCTCATGTTTATTTCATCACACAAAGACTTTATTATCCAGAAATATTTTCTTTTTCCTTCTACTAAATATATTTCCATACCTAGAACCTTCTAATTTCCCTTCCTATGTATTGACCCTTCTTTTTGTTCACACTCTGAAACAACCCTTATGAATTATTGAATAGATAGATTATTTCCATTTTAATCAGAAGAAGTACTGTGGGCTGGGGCTGTAGCTCAGAGGTAGAGTGCTTGCCTAGCATGTATGAGGTACTGGGTTCGATTCTCAGCACCACATATAAATAAATAATAAGGGTTCATCAACAACTAAAAATATATATAAAAAATAAAATAAAACACAGTTGAAACTTTTGGAAACTTTGTACAAAGACTGACATCAGTTTGTTTACCAATTTATGAAAACACAAACAATATTCAAGTATATTATCCCATGGAATTCAAGGAGTTAGGAATAGCTTATGTTATATTTAACAGTTAGCATTTTAACTTTGCAAATTAATCTGATGTCTCTAGCAAACACATTCATGATTAATCCCATGTATGTCAAACCTAATTTATTTATTTTGCTGTAAAAACCAAGATATCAGACAAGTGTATGAAACAGTATTTGCCATCTCTTTCTTGTTGAAAAGTTCTAGAAATAAAGGATATTAGACATTTTACAGACATCAATATTTTATTAGTTTTATTAGACCACCTAGAGTGACTTGTGAGTTAAGTAATTTTAAAGACATTTTACCTTCATTTGTTTACCCAATTTAAATTGAGCCTTTTAAAAATCATGTTAATTAAAAAAAATGTATTTGGATCCATTTTTAAAATTTTAATGAACATGTATTATCTATATGCCAATTTTGATATCATGTACATGTTGTATAAATGCACATATATATACAGACAACACCATATACACATAACACAAAAGCAAAGACTTTGTAGGTTTTTGTAGGTGGATCTCCATTGCAATGTTATAGGTATTTTAAAAACTCTATAATTGAATAAAAATAGGACTGATCAGAAAAACATTAACCTAGATATGTAGGATCAAAATTATGAGCTCAAAAAAATATGGAATTTAAGAAAAAACAAGAGTCCAAAAAAAATGACATGGCCATTAATTATTTTAGTAAAGGAATATGAGAGTGAGAAAGGGGGGGGCGAGGGAGGGAGAGAGAGAGAGAGAGAGAGAGAGAGAGAGTCTTGAAATTATTTTTTCTTTTCTTTCTTTTTCTTTTATTTTTTTTAAAGAAAAGAGATTTCAGCTTCTCTCCACCTTGCACTGCCGCCATCTTGTGCAGCCTTACCTCAGGCCCAAAGTTACAGTCATTCTGAAACCTCTGAAGCCATCATTATTATCCATCTTGCTCTAGCAGTGGCTTCCAGGAATAGCCCTACCACCTTGGGGTCAACTTTTCTTGGGTCCTGACATCAAGCAGTGAAGCCTGAGGTTGTGCTGAATTATCTCAAGGAGTGGTCTGATGTCCAGTGCCAGTGGGTCATAGGAGAGAAACGAGATTGGAAGTGGACATTGCCAAGTTTATTTTGGAAATGGAAATGGAAATGGAAAACTAATCATCAGGCACATAATATCATAATTATATTCTGTTCTTATCACCACCCAGTCAAAAAAAATTTCCCACTTAAGCATATGCTTGATAGTGCAGCATATCCCAAGTAGCGCAACATATTCCATTGTATATACACCTTGCTTTTTTCTTTTGCGATGGGAAACATGCATAATAGTTTGTCAGAATTCCTTACCTGAGGGATCCAACCCAGTGCCCTACTCATGTGGATCCAGTGCTGCACCCCCACACAGATGCACTGCACCTCCCCATCTACCATCACATTGGGATACCTCTGCCACCATCTTGGATTATCGCTGCTGTTGCTACCATCTTTAGTTGGGGAAGCTTCCATCTGGGGATACCTGCCAGAGACTAGAAGCTATTCATCAAGGTACCTACCGGTTCGCTGCTGCTGCCGCCACCAACTTGGGACGTGGCTGCTTACATCCAGGGATAACAGCCAGAACCTGAAAGATTATCACCAAGGGCCCTGCAGGCTTGGTTACATCTGAGATATCCCTGCTAGATGTGCTAATAGCCACCATCTTGCTGCAGAGGCAGGAGAGAACCCTGCAAGGGGCCGGTAAGTGGGAAAATGGTGTGGGGGTATATTGATCTGGCTTATCCAGTCAACCAGCCCTGCACCCCCCTGGATCCACTGATTACCTGGTCCTACCAGTTTGGCAATCAACAGGGCCCTCTGGTTCCTCAGTCCCCAGTCTCCCAGTCATCCTCTAGCCACCAACCCAGCCTAGTGCCTGCAGCTATGTGGCCTGCCCATAGCTTTCAACACCTAGTTCTGATTTGCCAATACAGAACAGCTTTCTGAGACAGGTGCACAGGTCCCAGCACTCAACCCTCAGGACCTCCGGGGAGAGAGATTCCTGATTGGGAAGTCAAAAGGGCAGGGGCAGGAGAGATACAATTTAGAGACTAAATTATAGACCAGGAATTGTGGGGCCACAAGTAAAGGAAGAGGCTAAGATCAGACTCCTACATCACATGAGTGGACCCCAAAGGAGAGTCCTGGGGTTCAGTCTTCGAGATGAAGTGGCAATTGCTATCCCCTGCCTCCAGGAGTCCTTCCTCTAAATCTAATCCTCCCACCTTAGTAATTTTCATCATCCTGAGGGTGGAGTTACCAGCAAACTCCAGACAACCCCACCTATCACAAGAGGAGGGAAGCAGAGAAGATATTAAATTCCAACAGAAACAATTGTTCAATTGTCTTTTTTTTTTTTTTTTTGGAACCAGGGATTGAACTCAGGGACACTCGGCCACTGAGCCACATCCCCAGCCCTATTTGTATTTTATTTAGAGACAGGTCTCACTGAGTTGCTTAGGGCCTCTCTAAGTTGCTGAGGCTGGCTTTGAACTCGTGATCCTCCTGACTCAGCCTCCCAAGTCGCTTGGATTACAGGCGTGCGCCACCATGCCCGGCTTCAATTGCCTTTCAAGACTCTTTTCCCCCCCTAAATTTTTTCTTTTTTCATTTCCCACTCTCACATCCCCATCATCTTTAAAATCAAGTATTTTTCATGCATCAGGCTACTGAAGATTGGGAGGTTTGAATAGTATGTTACAGTTTTGTTGTGGATTCTTTTTATTTTTTCACTCACTCTAATCTCCTCTTATTTGTTTCCTCAGAGTCTCTTTCTCCCTTTTCTCCTGCTAACAATCAGCTTCTTTTGATTCCTCTTTCACTCTTCCTATGATGTAGTATGTCTGTATTCTCACATCTTACCTATTAACATCATATCCTACACCCCTCTCCTGTCCTCTCTTTGTCCACCATTAGAAATTGTAGACCTTGTTGCAAGCCTATTATTTATGCTGTAGGTAATAATCAAACACATCATCTCTGTCTATTATAACAATACTGTTAATATCTTAATAGGGGCTATTTGGTTTAATGCTGCATATTGTTTGCATTGGGTGCTGTTAATATTGATCCCCCCCCTTAAAGGTAAGGTATTGGAAACCTGCAGGGACACTATAAATCTAAAGGGTGGAAACCGTAATACCTTGGATTTGCACTGCTAGAGGGGATACACAAACAACATGAAAAAACAAGGGAAGAAAGCACCCCCAAAGAAATCAAGATGCTACATTAATAGAATCGATTGACAGCATGGTAGAAGAAATGTCAGAAAAGTAGTTGAGAATGTACATGATCAAAATGATCCCAGATGTAAAGGATGATACAAGAGAACAAATGCCGCAACAAAAGATCACTTCAATAAAGAGTTAAAAGAGCAAATGCAGGAAGCAAAAGTTTATTTCAATAAAGATGTAAAGATTCTGAAAAAAACAAACAAATCCTTGAAATGAAGGAAACAATAAACCAAATTAAAAACTCAGAAGAAAGCATCACCAACAGACTAGATCACTTGGAAGACAGAACCTCAGACGATAAAGACAAAATATTTAATCTTGAAAATAAAGTTGACCACACAGAGAAGATGGAAAGAAATCATGAACAGAATCTCTAAGAATTATGGGATAACATGAAAAGACCAAATTTAAGAATTATTGGGATTGAAGAAGGCATAAAGATACAAAACAAAGGAATGAACAATCTATTCAATGAAATAATATCAGAAAATTTCCCAAACCTGAAGAATGAAATGGAAAATAAAATACGAGAGGCTTACAGGATACCAAATGTACAAAATTACAACAGATACACACAAGGCACATTATAATGAAAAGGCCTAGCAAAAAAAAATAAAGGTAGAATTTTAAAGGCCATAAGAGAAAAGTATCAGATTACATATAGGGGGGAACCAATATGGATATTAGAAGATTTCTCAACCCAGTTCCAGTTACGAGGTCCTGGGACAATATACACTAAGCTTTTTTTTTTTTTTTTTTTTTTTTTAGGAAAAACATGTTTTATTTATTAAAGGATAATAAAAGTCAAATTACAGTCAACTGTTAAAGCTTTTTAAAAAAAAATTCTAAAGTACAACAAAAATTAGTTCAGGGGTTTTTGTCTGAACAAATGATTACGGTCTTTCCCACAGCATGCTCCTCAGCCACATGAGATACTCAATGGGGGTGGAGGGCAGTTCTTTCCTATTTGTTGCTTATAATTCCTAAACAGTCAATATCTAGTATTTTACTTCTGGGTAAGAGAAAAAGCATTTTGGTCCATTAATTCACCTACGCGCTCCTGGAGAACATTAACCAACTCTGCTATTACGAAAACATGAGTGTCATCAATATCTTGAATGATGAACTTTTTCCCCAGGGCATTGGACTCATCCAAGTATAGTAGAAACTGCTTCATGGCAGGATCACATTCTATAAGCACTCCTTTCAAGACGTTGACCATCTTTTTCCAGTCAGAAAGTGCAGATGACCTCAATAATCCTCCGCCCACAGACCCAGCAAAGCCTCGGCGTCGCCGCAAAGTGCCTACACTAAGCTTTGAAGTAAAATGGATGCCAACCAAAAACAAACCAAAACAAATATATATATAAATATATATATTTATATGTATTTATATATAAACCAAACAAACCAAAATAAATATATGTATATATAATAAATGTAATTCATCACATCAATAAACTTAAAGACACACATATGTATTTTAGTTGTAGATGGACACAGTACCTTTATTTATTTATTATTTTTATGTGGTGCTGAGAATCGAACCCAGTGCCTCACATATGCTAGGCAAGTGCTCTGTCAGTGAGCTATAGCCCCAACCCAGCCAAGAATCTTATGTCCAGCAAAACTAACCTTCAGATTTGATGATGACATGAAAATGTTCCATGATAAACAAAAGTTAAAGGAATTTACAAATAAAAAGCCTGCACTATAGAGTATGCTCAGCAAAATATTCCATGAGAGGGAAATGAAAAACAACAATGAAAATCAGCAAAGGGAGGAACTACACTAAAGGAAAAGTCAATCAAAGGAGAAACTAAAATTCATAATGAAAAAGGAAATATCATGCCAGACAGTATTGAAACACAAAACATAATTACAAGCTATTTTGAAAATCTATACTCCAACAAAATAGAAAATCTCAAAGACATCAACAAATTTCTAGAGACATATGAAACACCCAAAGTGAATCAGGAGGACGTACACCATTTAAACAGATCAACTTCAAGCAATGCAATAGAAGATGCCATCAAAAGTCTACAAACCAGCCGGGCGTGGTGGCTCACGCCTGTAATCCAAGCGACTTGGGAGGCTGAGTCAGGAGGATCGCGAGTTCAAAGCCAGCCTTAGCAACTTAGTGAGGCCCTAAGCAACTCAGTGAGATCCTGTCTCTAAATAAAATACAAAATAGGGCTGGGGATGTGGCTCAGTGGCTGAGTGTCCCTGAGTTCAATCCCTGGTTCAAAAAAAAAATAAAAAAAAAGTCTACAAACCAAGAAAAGCCCAGGACCCGATGGGTTCTCGGCCAAGTTCTAAAAGACCTTCAAAGAAGAACTCATTCCAATATTCATCAAAGTATTCCATGAAATAGAAAAGGAGGGAACCCTTCCAACCTCATTCTATGAAGCTAATATCACCTTGATACCAAAACCAGACAAAGGCACATCAAGGAAAGACAACTTCAGACCAATATCCCTGATGAACATACATGCAAATATTCTTAACAAAATTCTGGCAAATTGCATACAAAAATGTATTAAAACAATAGTGCACCATGATCAAGTGGGGTTCATCCTAGGGATGCAAGTTTGGTTCAACATCCAGAAATCAATAAATGTAGTTCATCACATCAATAAACTTAAAGACAAGAATCATATGATCATCTTAATAGATGCAGAGAGAGCATTTGACAAAATGCAACATCTTGTCATTTTCAATACACAAGAAAATCGAGGGACAGTAGGAACATACCTCAACATTGTAAAGGCTCTCTATTGCTAAGTCCAAGACCAACATCATTCTAAATGGAGAAAAACTGAAAACATTCCCTATAAAAACTGGAACAAGACAGGGATGTCCTCTTTCACCAATTCTATTCAACATTGTTCTTGAAACTGTAGCCAGAGTAATTAGACAGACAAAAGAAATTAAAGGGATACAAATAGGAAAAGAAGAACTCAAACTATCACTATTTGCTGATGACATGATTCTATATTTTGAGGAGCCAAAAAATTCTACCAGAAAACTTCTAGAATTAATAAGTGAATTCAGCAAAGTAGCAGGATATAAAATCAACACTCATAAATCGAATGCATTTCTATTCATAAGTGATGAATCCTCTGAAAGGATAAATAAGGAAAACTACCCAAATCACAATAGCCTTAACAAAAATAAAATACTTGGGAGTCAAACTAACAAAAGAGGAGAAAGATCTCTACAATGAAAACTACAGAACACTAAAGAAATTAAAGAAAACCTTAGAAGATGGAAATATCTCCCATGTTTTTGGATAGGCAGAATTAATATTGTCAAAATGGCCATACTTCCAAAAGCACTGTACAGATTCAAAGCAATTCCATTAAAATCCCAATGATGTACCTCATAGAAATAGAGCAAGCAATCATGAAATTCATTTGGAAAAGTAAGAGACCCAGAATAGCCAAAGAAATCCTTAGCAGGAAGAGTAAAGCAGGAGGTATCACAATACCAGACCTTAAACTACACTACAGAGCAATAGTAACAAAAATTGTATGGTATTGGCATCAAAATAGGCAGGTAGACCAATGGTACAGAATATAAGACACAGAGACAAACTGACAAAATACAGTTAACTCATACTAGACAAAGATGCCAAAAATGTACAATGGAAAAAGATAGTCTCTTCACCAAATGGTATTGGGAAAATTGGAAATGCATATGCAGCAAAATGATATTAAACCCCTATCTCTCACACTGCACAAAACTCAACTCAAAATGAACCAAGGACCTAGGAATTAGATTTGAGACCCTGCACCAAACAGGAGAAAAAGTAGGCCTGAATCTTCATCATGTTGGCTTAGGACCAGACTTCCTCAACAAGGCTCCCAAAGTGCAAGAAATAAAATCAAGAATCAATAAATGGGATGGATTCAAACCAAAAAGCTTTTTCTCAGCAAAGGAAACAATAAAGTGAAGAGAGAGTCTATATAGTGGGAGAAAATTTTTATCACATGCACTTCAGATAGAGGACTAATCTCTAGAATTGATAAAGAACTCAAAAAACTTAAAACCAAACATACAAATAACCCAAACAATAAGTGGGCTAAGGAACTGAACAGATACTTCACAGAAGATATACAATGGATCAACAAACATATGAAAAAATGTTCAATATCTATAATAATTAGAGAAATGCGAAAATCAAAACTACCCTAAGATTTCATCTCACTCCAATTAGAATGGCTATTATCAAGAATATAGCAGGGCTGGAGTTGTGGCTCAGTGGTAGAGCACTTGCTTAGCACATGTAAGGCCCTGGGTTCGATCCTCAGCACCACATATAAATAAATAAATAATATAAAGGTATTGTGTCCATCTACAACAAAAAAAATTAAAAAAAAAAAGGAACATAAGCAACAATAGGTATTGTTGAGATGTAGGGAAAAAGGTAAACTCATACATTGCTGGTGGGATTGTAAATTGGTGCAGCCACTACAGAAAGCAGTATGGAGATTCCTTAGAAAACTTGGAATGGAATCAACATTTGACCTATCCTTGGTCTATATCCAAAGGACTTAAAATCCGCATACTACAGTGACACAGCCACATCAATGTTTATAGCAGCTCAATTCACAATAGTTAGATTGTGAAACCAACCTAGATGCTGTTCAATAGATGAATGGATAAAGAAACTGTGGTATATATGCACAATGGAATATTACTCAGTCAAAAAGAAGAATAAAATTATGGTATTTGCAGGTAAACGGGAGTTGGAGATTATCATGCTAAATGAAATAAGCCAATCTCAAAAAACCAAAGGCCAAAATGTTTTCTCTGATAAGTGGATGCTGATACATAATGGGGGCAGTGTTCAGGGGAGCTTGGAGGAACTTTGGATTGTGTAGAGGAAAATGAGGGGAGGGAAACAGGCAGGGGGTAGGAAAGATGGTGGAATGAGACAGACATTATTTCCCTACGTACATGTATGATTACACAAATGATGTGACCTCTACATTGTGTACAAGCAGAGAAATGAAAAGTTGTACTCCATTTGTGTACAATGAATCAAAACGCAGTCTGCTGCCATGTATAACTAAATAGAACAACAATAAAAAAAATGTTTATTTTTTTCTTGAATGTTTTATTAGTTGTCAGTGGACCTTTATTTTTTTATTTTTATGTGGTGCTGAGAATCAAACCCAGTACCTCACACATGCTAGGCAAGTTCTCTACCACTGAGCCATATTCCCAGCCCTGCCCCCACCCCAAACCATTTTTTCTGTGTTGCAGGCAAAGAGAAGTTCAAAAGGACATTTTAATTTTATTTTTTTCCTTTAGTTTCAGATTGGTGTCCCTGAACCCCCATCCAACACCGCCTCTCCCCAGCCTGCTGACTTCTACAGTTTACATTCCAAGGCAGTCTTTAGTGGCCTGGCCAAGGAAATTGCTGCCTAGGGTTTTTTTAACCCTTTTTTCCCAGGTTGGTAATTAGGCCAGGTTCGGATGCAGAAAATTATGAAACATTATCTCCTGCTGTTTTTAAGGATGAGAACTGAGATATTTTGGGCTGGTTAGGATTATTTTTCCTCTCAGTGATAAACATGTTAAATTTTTGCTCCCTAGGTAAGTTGAGGGTAGAGGCTTGAACTAAGACTCCTTTTTATATGATTTTGGGCTCAGAATGAAGGATATTAATTAATTTTTTGATAATTATTTTAAGTTGAGGGAGGATATTTACCAGCTAGTTTTGCCCTTAAAAATCTCTTCAGAAGGGGAATATTTGCTACTGAGTGGCCGTTCACCATCCCTGCGACCTGGGGCTCCTCAGATGTATCAGAGGACTTGGGAAGATGGCTACACCATGGGGAGGGGTGATTTTCCTACCCACATTTGGGATATGGGTTAGTGGAGGGCCTTGGATTCTGTCAAGTTCTTGCCCAATATCCAGCTTGCCCCCATTGGAAACAGGGCCTGGGGGGGGGGTACTTTGAAGGGTCCGATGAGGTCATGAGCCACGGGGGTATTAAAAAGTTGGGTTGGTGCATAAGCCCTAGGGGCTTTCTTTGGGCCCTGAATTGCAGAGGCCAGGAGGTGATATTTAACTTTAAGATGCTTCTCTTTCTCCTTTTCGTCCTCATCCTCCGGTTGTTAAAAACTTTGAAAGTTGTATCTAAAAATAACTGTAGAGACCTCTCAGGACCTCTCTCTAGCTGCCTCAGTTCCTTGCAGATGTCAGGTGCAGACCCACTGATAAAGTGAAAATGTAAAAAAAGACTGCCACCAGGGCTATTGACATCCAAATTTGTATATCTGGTGACTGCCTCAGTAAGTCGGGCCAAATATAGGGTAGGATTTTCATCAGGTCCCTGGGTAATTTCCTTTATCTTTTCCCAGTTTACTGCAGTGTGAATTTTTTGACACTTGAGAGAGAATTTTGACATTTGAGAGAGAATTTTTTTACATTCCCTCAAAGAGGCAAGTGACCATATGCTGTAACCTGATAACCCTGGGGTCTTGAGGTTTTTATGTCCAACCAGGTTCAACTGAGGGAATGGCAGCATCTGCTGCTGGGTAGATTTTGGGGGTTTGGCGATGCAAGAGATCCGCATGATCTCTAGCAGCCTGCCAGATGCGGTCATGTTCATCATTGGTTAGGGTGCAAGTTAATATGATATACGTCTGCCCAAGTAAGATGATGTGCCTGAGTCAGATGGATGAATTCCTTCCTATATTTGGCAGAGTTTTCAGAAAATGAGCCTAATTTGTCTTCCACTTGGAACATGTCTGCCATAGAGAAGGGGACATGGACTTGGATGATTCCTTCAGCTCCAACCATCTCCTGGAGAGGGAAAATATATTTTTCTGGGAGAATTTTTGACAGTGTACGGGAAGGGAATGGTAAGGGAGAAGGAGACTGAAGTTTGTGAAGGGAAGTCTGCTGGGGGAATTGTAGGACTCTGGGGAGGAGGGTCTAACAGAGGAGTGGTGGGGCATTGGGGAGGGGAACCTGAAGGGGAGGAGGAGGCCTCAGGGGAAGCCATGGGGCCCTGGGATCGGTAGAGAGGGGGTTCCTCAGCTATCTTCAGAGCTGTGAATGAGGAAGAGGATTGTGAGTTTGTAATTAGTAACTGCAAAGTAGTCCAAGGTTGATATAGGGAGGGGTTTGAGTGGAGGAGGAAAAAGGTCTGGAGGTGTGGGAGTTCTAAGTACTTGCCATTTTGGATTAAATATTTTTCAAAGCCTGAAGAATTTCTCTACTGAGAGCTCCATATTTGGGCCATGTGTGCCGACCATCTAATTTGTATTGTGGTCAAATTTGAGTACTGAGCCTAATGAGGCGTTTAATTCTGAGGTCAGTATGAAAATAGAGGGTTTTAAAATTGGCAGAGAGACAGCCCAAGGGGGAATTGACTGAGTAGTTCCCATCTTTGGAGAGGCTCAACGAAAAAGGTGACAACAGAGGGCAAAGCGTCCTCTGCACTCTATGCCACCGATGTGCCAGTCCCTGACTGCACTTCTCCCACAAGGGATTGGGGAAATATCTTTCCCTCAATCCCAGTGCTAAAGGACAGGTTCCTGATTCACAAATGGGGGCTTACCTCTCTGAAGAGATGAGAAGGCCACTGGTGGTTGCAGAAGCAAAAGGGCAAGTAGGTCCCTGATTTGTGAAGTTCGCTTACTCTTGATTCCTGGTCAGGTAACCAAAAATGTTGGTACAAAAAGACCAGGATGGATGCAAACTTGACAAATCGGATCAGCTCTTTTATTCAGGAACAAAGATTTGCAAGGAACAGGGGATGCAGGGATGAAATGGCATCGCTGGTGGCCT
Organism: Glaucomys volans; assembly: GCA_020662805.1. Classification (NCBI taxonomy): domain Eukaryota; kingdom Metazoa; phylum Chordata; class Mammalia; order Rodentia; family Sciuridae; genus Glaucomys; species Glaucomys volans. Next base: position 270,388 of record JAJEJO010053967.1, read on the forward strand.
CACTCACTTTCCTGGTGGAAAATGATGCCCGAACAAAGAAAGGGACTGGACTTATATAGGCTACCCTGAGAGCAGATCAGTTTTCTTGGGCACTCAGAATTTGAACTTTTTTGGGATGGGGAGGTCTGTGTTCTGTATCTGGAGAGGATTTACTCTGGGGGAGATCAATGCCTCCCAGAGACTGTCACTTTAGGTGTGATGAAACACCTCCTCCCTGCCTGCAGCCAGCATCTGGAAAACATTTGTCTTAGGAGATGAAGGCTGTCAGTGCATGGCTTTCTTTTACACTCCCTTCCCTCAGACCTCATTATTTTGGGGGGTTTGTCATTTTCCATATCTAATATTATTAGTCTTTTATTGTTGTTCATCTTTTTTTCTTGAAAAATAATAGTTTGGACTGGAAATGAGGAGTAAAGGAGAAAGATGGTTTAATAACAAGAATGTGCTTTCAGGATTGCACAGAAAAATTGCTGTAGAATTACCAGAGGCAAAGACAGAGCAGAATTTTTTATGTTAGCTCAAGAAATATATAACCCTGAAATGCAGGGGAGAAAGAAAAGCATGCAGTGGTTCCTTAAGAAGAGGGTTGGGAAGGAAAGAAGGGACAGGAAATTACATAGAGTACCTACTGCTCATTTTTGGTGTCCAGTCCAGGAGTACTCAATTATTCTGCAGAGTCATTGTATATTACTAATTTGGCAGGCAAATTAACGGAGAATCAAAAGATAAATACAGTAGCTTATTTACACACCAGAACAGAACTGAACTCAAAGTTCAATCCACCATTGTCCTTACTTCCCTCATAACTCAGAACTTCTTGAATCTTGGTTGAGGACCACACTGCATTTAAAACACATGTTGGTTTTGACTTTTATCTAACACTCATGGTTTTATTTTGGTTAAGAGAAAAGAGGTGAATGCCAGCTGAATACCTTGTGATCTGGATTATATTTCCTGTAGGGGTCAGTTTCAGGACTTCCAGGACTTGGGGTTAGCCAGAGAAGCACTCTCCAAACAGGATGTTTTTCCAACTGGGCCTTTTTTCACAAAGTACTTTCCAAAGACAATTGCCTATTTCATAGGCAGCAGTTTGCAACACTGGCCATCTATTAGAATCACCTGAGGAGTTTTAAAAACAATACTCTGCCTAACCCTAAGAGATACTGATTTAATTGGTTTGGGGCAGGGCACAGGCACCTTATGTTCTAAAAAATTCCCAAGGGATTCTACTACTGCATTCAACTAGGGATGAAAACAACTGTTCTAAATAGTGAAAAATCTGGAGAATTTTGATGATATGGTGGGGGGAAGAAGCATAGATAGAGAACAGTATATGCCAACTTGTTTGATTATATATCCCATCAGTAAAATACATTAAATGCCTTTGTGTTAGTTATATGTAACACAAACTATAGAGCTGAAAGATGATAAATATAAACAATATTTTAATAGTTTTTATTTTTAGTGGTATAAAAACTCTTAAGGGAATGAGGGTTCTGCTCAATGATAGAGTTCATTTTATTATGTGAGAGGCCCTGCGTTCAGTCCCCAGTACCACAAAAACAAAACAAAAAAACTTTTTACTCTTTGCTGTTGGGAGCAATGAGATAGAATGGGATTCATTCTTTTAAAAACTTGCTTTAAGGGCTGGGGTTGCAGCTCAGTGGTAGAGCACTTGCCTAGCATGTCTGAGGCACTGGGTTCTATTCTCAGCATCACATATAAAAAAATAAAGGTCCATCAACAACTAAATAAAAATTCTTAAAAACTTGCTTTAATGTCTTGTGAAAGTAATTTGCACGTATGGTTATAAGTTTAATGTGTTTCCATGCTTGGTTTTAATGGTTATAGTTTGAAAAGACAATTCTGTAAAGGTTCATAAGTCCTTTCAGCCTTGACACTAAATGATGTGAATAGCTAAGTAACTGTATTAACTATAATACTACAAATTTAGTGACTTAAAACATGCTGGGTGTGGTGGCATGTTATCTGTAGCCCCAGTCTTCAGAAGGCTAAGGCAGGAGGATTACTTGAGTCCAGGAGTTAGTAACCAGCCTGTGCATATTAGTGAGATTCCAACTGGAAACAAACCACATTTATTGTCTCACAGTATTGGTGAGTTGGGATTCTGGATAGACCTTACCTTGGTCCTCTGCTTCCGGGTTTCACAACGTCATAATCAGTGGATCTGCCAGGGCTGCTGTCTCATTTGAGCCCTGACTGTGTAACTGCAAAAGGACAGAAAGAGAAGCCTTTATTCCTTTGTGGACTCGGGCGCCATTCGGGTCCTCTTGCCAGACGGGAAAATGGCCCTCAGTTACAGAGGGGATTTTGGTTTTATTGGGTACAATCATGTAATCATTGGGAGCTGTGGACGTGCAGTCTTGGCAGTCAGGGGCTAGTTGAACAGGTTAAACCTTAATTTAGGAAGGCAGTTGTAAAAAGGTTGAAACTCAGTGTTGTCTGGGGAGATAAGAGTCCAGATCCCAGAGATGAGTACTCAAATCTTGCCCATTGGTGTTTGCTGTGCTTCTGTTTAGGACTGATTAGCCATGGGAGAAGGTTAGGGTTTGGGGCCAGCATTCAGTATCCGCCCCTTTCCCCCAAGGCCCATTGTTTCTTGGCTAGCTTCCCCTCCCTCCTCCGCTCCCTCCTCCAGAGCCACACCTCTCTCCATTTTTCTTTGGGGACTATGTTGCAGGGATATTATTTTCCATAACCCTTCAGACTGGACGAGGATTTGTTTTCAGGCTCATGTGGTTGTCAGCAGCATTCAGTTCCTTGCAGGGTGCCAGACTGAAGGCCTCTGTTTCTTGCTAGCTGTCAGCATGAAGCAGGCTTTAGTGCTTTGTGAGGTTTTCTCCCCCTGGGGCAGTTCACAAAATGGTAGCTTGCTTCTTCCAAGTTATCAAGAGAGTCTCTTCTTATGTAATATTGTGATGGCAAAACCAGTCCTGGTTGCGAAATGAAATTATACAAATCTTATGGTAAGAAATCAGTGCTGCTGGAGATAGCGCTCAGTTGGCAGAGCTGTTTCCCTTGCAAGCCCGAAAGCCCTGGGTTCAATCCCCAACGCTGCAAAACAAAAAACAAAAAACCAGTGCCTGGGAATGGGGTCAGTTACTCTCCCCTCTCTCAGCCTTTCTCCTGGAAGCCTGATTGATCGTGGGTCCCTACCTTTTGGATTGTAGATAACTTCCCCTGGGAGTCTGACTACTCCCCTTTGAAGTGTAAGCGCACCTGTGGAGGCTCCAAGCCCAAAGAGTTATCTAAGGCCTTGTAAGATGAGCCAGTTCTTCCCCTTATCACAGCTTCCGTAAACATGCTTCCCACTAGAAACTCCGTGCACAACCATATATCAGGTACAATAGAAAATTTATGACACTAGATAGCCTATAAATGTTATGAGAAACTGTGGATCAGGGCTCAGAATGTGGAGTTTTGTTTTCCTCGGGCCCGCCTGCGTGAAATAAAGTTTGGAGTTCTCTTCCTCTTTGAGTTCTGCTTGTTGCTTCTCGACTAGTCTGTTTCCTGCAACAGTATTATCACATACAGCTATTCATATACACATAGTCACCTTTGTCACATTCTATTGGTTAGGAACAAATCACAATCCCACTGACATTCAAAGGGAATGAACTACATAAGGTAGTGAACACTGGGAGATGGGGTTCTTGGGGACCACGCTAGAGTCTGTCTACCATACTTACCAAATGCCTAAAAACATCAAGAGGAAAGAAAAAGCTATTTTTCATGGTTGCAGGTTAATGATAAATGTAGGACTAATAGAAGATCACTAGTTTTTAACTATCACAGCAGATTATATAAATAAGAATGAACAATTATACTAAAAGAAGGATTAAAAATGTTGGAAAACAGATATTTACATAACCTAGACCTATCCCCTCACAGACTTTCACTTCTGCCCACAAGTTAACCTCTGACACAAAACACATAAAAAACAAGACAAAATATTTGAAACAACACTTTTCAGATGCTGAAAAATAGGTCACACAAGAGAGTGATCTCTGAGAGAAGGGGAACAAAAGAGGCCAGGCTTAGCTGCCTCAGTTTACTGGGTGGCCAGAGCTGAGGGAAGAACTCAGAGCGCAGGATTCTCCTGGAGTTCAGGAGACAGGCTGAGACTTTGAGAAGGTCAAGGAGAATAGAATTTTCAAGGCAAAGTGCTAGAAAGGAGCGAGCAGCCCAGAGAAGACAGAGCTGGACATAGCACTTTGCAGATCTTCAGAAGATTCCCAGAGGAGTACTGATGAGAACAAGTGTGCAAAAAACCTATGGAAAAATCCCAACTTCACATAGGCCAGAAGTATTTCATATTCCCAAGAGGCAAAGTAGACATCAGGTAGAATGCTAGTACTTTTTATTTATTTATTTATTTATTTAATTTTTTTTTTACTTTATTTTATTCATTTATTTATATGTGGTGCTGAGAATTGAACCCAGTGCCTCATACGTGCTAGGCAAGTGCTCTACCACTGAGCCACAACCCCTCTAGTACTTTTTAGTAATGCTCTAGTGTACCAAATTTAGCCTCCAACTAAAAGGTGCTCTGGTTCCACTTAAAGCTTAAAAACAAACCTTGAAGGATCAAACAGTTTCCTAGAACAAAGCTCAAGAATATTTATAGGAATCCAAAAATATCCAGCCCATAACAATTGGCAATATAAGGCATCCAATAAAAAGTTATCAGGCATGCAAAGAAACAAAGAACAGAGGTTATAATAAGGTGAAAAATCACTCAGTAGATCACATATCCAGAAATGATACATGTAATTGAATTAATAGACAAGAACATTAAAGTAATTGTTATAACTCTATTTCATATGTCCAATAAGGTGGAAAGAAGCGTGTGTCTGCTAAAGGGACACATGGAAGATATTTTTAAAAACCAAATAAAGGGGGCGGGGTCGCGAAGACTCGGGCATTCCTGCAGAAGAAGCTGCGTGTCTCAGCGGACTGCAGAGCTGCTTTTCTACTCGGCCCAAGCCCCCCTGCTCCCGCCTCCCGCCTGTGACCGTGGGCGGGTCCCTGCACAGTCCAGTGTCTCAGGATCACCCCTTCTGTGTCAGTCTTTGAGGAAAATGAGTTCTTTTCAAGAGGGGAAGTCTGACTCTGTTAACCTCTTAGGAAGCTAGAGTTACCAGTAGGTAGTTTTGATGCACCAGAGGATTCCCTTTAGAGAAAGAACCACTGAAAAAATTTCCAGATGATGTTAATCCGGTTACCAAAGAAAAAGGTGGTCTTAGGGTCCCAGAACCTCCCCAATATGGTTATTGTGAATGAAAAGGACTTGATTTATAAGTCACATATTTAACCCCAAAAGGACATTGTATTGATTTTTAAGTCACATATTCTTTAACCTCAGTATCATTTCTGAATATGTACATCTGAATTCCTTATTTCAGATGACATTCTTTCTTTATATTCTTTAAATCTTTTTTTTTTTTTTTGGTGCGACTGGGGATCACACCCAGGGCAGGCACTCTACTGCTGAGCTAACATCCCCAGACCTAAGTCATCTTAACTTTTGTAATGTGCTTAAATATGTGTTTGTGCGTGTGCACATGCTCATGATGGCTTCAGATAAAAATATGTTGCTATAAATCAGGAAAGGGAAGATATTTTTACATTGGCACATAATTAACTTATTGGGGTATATAAAAACAAAATTTTAGATATAAATCTTCATTTTCAATTTAATTAGTTCCTTGTAAAATGTATGTATAAATAAAACGATTTTAAAAATGATTGTGCTGCGAAAACAAAAAACAAAAAAAAACTTATAGAGGCAAAAAAGTAAATAATAAATTCAACTTTTTTTGAAAAAAAAAATACATTGACTGGAATTAGTAGCAGATTAGATCCTGCAAATCAGTTAATCCGAAGACATAGTGATAGAGACTACACCAAATGAAACATGGAAAGAAAGAAATCCCGGAAAAATAATAAATTGGAGCCCATGGGATGAACTGTTAGGAAACCTGTGTCAGTTCTCATTTTCTCCTCGATAGCTTGTGTGTTGGAGGAAGCCTTTAACAATGCTATCAAGCTCTTACCCCAACTGACATTTATAGAACTCTATACATAACAACAGGAATAGGTATTATTTTGAAATGCACATAGAACATTTACCAAGATAGACTATACTCTGGGTTTTTTGAAAATAAAAAGTCTTGATGAATTTAAAAGGATTCCTATGATACAAAATATGTTCTCTGATTACAGATGAAATTAAACAATCAGTACTAAAAAGGTATCTGGAGGGAGATCCAAGATGGCGAACTAGAGGGAGGCTGTGTTCCTTGTTGCTCCATAACTCAGGACTCAAACAGAGGAAAATCTGTTTCTCTGTGAAGCAGTCTTTACTCCTTATTGATCCCCTGCTGTTTACCACATCTGTCTACTTTGATCACCCGCAGTCTACCAGCATAGCGACTGACCACCTTCTATCATCCGTCACTTGCCTGTTTGCTTGCCTGTTTGCCTGCCTCTGGCCTGCCCATCGCCTGCCTTTCACCTACCCATCGCCCACCAACTGAGGTTCATCTGCCAATCCTCCGCAGTAGCCTGCAGAGTCTGCAGACCGTCAGTGAATCGCCAGCTGTCTGCTATTGCCTGGAAGTTCACCATCACAGTACCCACAGGTTTGGTTACACGTGGCTGCTGCCATTTTGGGGAAAAAAAGTCAGGAGCTGCAGAACTGCCAGCCTGACTGACAGCACCCCGCCTCCAGGACCCCCAGCTTGACTGACAGCACACCACCTTCAGGGGCCCAGCCTGACCGACTGCACCCCACACAGTCTCGGTGCCCACGCCCTGCGCTGCAGCTCACCATTTGCCAACACATTTGGAAGCCAGTGCAGCCATCTTGGATTATCCACAAAGGGGAAACTGTCATTAGGTGGGGCAAATCCCATCCTGAGACGCCTGCTAGAGACTGGAAGCTCATTGTCAGGGACCTCTCATGCCTCAGGCTACTGAAGACTGGGAGATTTGAACAGTATATGACGGTTATAGTGTAGTTTTTTTTTCTCCTTTGTGATAGCTTTTAAACTTTTATTTCTTTACTTTTCTTACTCTCTACTTTCCTTTTGTTTACCTCTTTCCTCAAGGGCTTCTTTTCACTTTTCTCATGCTAATAACCAACTTCTTTTGACTACACTTTCACTCTTCCTATGATCTAGAACTTCTTCCTACTCTTTGTTACACTGTTAACAGTTACAGGCTACACCCCTCCTCATCCTCTTTGTCCTCCATTAGAAACTGTAGTCCTCATTGCAAATCTGTTTGTTATACTGTAGATAATAATTGAACTCATCCTCTCTGTTTATTATGACAATATTGTAACAATGTTGTAAAAAAAGACTACTGTAACAATAGTCTTCATAGGGGCTATTTGGTTTATTGTCTGTACTGGGTGTTGCTAATATTGATCCCTCCTTTAAAGAAGAGGTTTCAGAAAACTATAGGGTCACTATAAGCCTACAGGGCAGAAACTATAATAACCCCACATCTGCATTGCTAGAGGGGAAGATACATGAACAACATGAAAGAACAAGGAAGGAAAGTGTTCCAAACAAACCAAGATTCTACACTAATAGATCCAATGACAGCATGGTAGAAGAAATGTCAGAAAAGGACCTCAAATTATATAAGATTAAAATGATCAGAGAAGCAAATGATGAGTTAAGAGAGCAAATGCAGGCAATGATTGACCATTCCAATAAGCAGCTGAAAGAGCAACTACAGGAAGCAAAAGACCACCTCAACAAAGAGATAGAGATTCTGAAAAAGAACCAAACAGAAATCCTTGAAATGAAGGAAACAATAAACCAAATTAAACACTCAATGGAAAGCATCACCAACAGACTAGATCACTTAGAAGACAGAGCCTCAGACAATGAAAACAAAATATTGAACCTTGAAAATAAAGAGAAGATGGTAAGAAATCATGAACGGAACCTCCAAGAACTATGGGATATCATGAAAAGACCAAATTTAAGAATTATCAGGATTGAGGAAGGCACAGAGATACAAACCAAAGGAATGAAAAACCTATTCAATGAAATAATATCAGAAAATGTCCCAAACCTGAAGAATGAAATGGAAACTCAACTTCAGGAGGCTTACAGGACACCAAATGCACAAAATTACAGCAGATTCACACCAAGACACATTATAATGAAAATGCCTAACATACAAAATAAAGATAGGATTTTAAAGGCTGTGAGAGAAAACAAACAGATTATATATAGGGGGAAACCAATATGGATATCAGCAGATTTCTCAGCCCAAACCCTAAAAGCTAGAAGGGCCTGGAACAATATATTTCAAGCTCTGAAAGAACATGGCTGCCAACCAAGAATCCTATATCCAGCAAAGCTAACCTTCAGATTTGAAGACGAAATAAAATCCTTCCATGACAAACAAAAGTTAAAGGAATTTACACATAGAAAGCCTGTGCTACAGAACATTCTCAGCAAGATATTCCATGAGGAAGAAACAAACAACAATGTAAGTCATCAAAGGGAGGAACTATCCTAAAAGAAAAGCCAATTAAAGGAGAAACCAAGTCACATTAAAAACCAAATCTAAGCCAAAATGACTGGGAATACAAATCATATCTCAATAATAACCCTGAATGTTAATGGCCTAAATCTGTCAATCAAAAGACATAGACTGGCAGACTGGATTAAAAAGAAAGACCCAACAATACGCTGCCTTCAAGAGACTCATCTCAGAAAAGGACATCCACAGACTAAAGGTGAAAGGATGGGAAGAAACTTACCATGCACATGAACTCAGTAAAAAAGCAGGGGTTTCCATCCTTCTATCAGATAAAGTGGACTTCAAGCCAAAGTTAGTCAGAAGGGATAAAGAAGGACATTTCATACTGCTTAAGGGAACCATAAATCAAGAAGACATAATGATCATAAATATTTATGCCCCAAACAATGACCCATCCATGTACATCAAACAAATCCTTCTCAATTACAGGAATCGAATAGACCACAACACAATAATTCTGGGTGACTTTAACACACCACTGTCACCACTGGACAGATCTACCAAACAAAAACTAAACAAAGAAACCATGGACCCCATAACACAATCAATAACTTAGCCTTAACAGACATATATAGAGTATTTCATCCATCAATGAGTGAATACACTTTTTTCTCAGCAGCACATGGCTCCTTCTCTAAAAAAATACCATATGTTATGCCACAAAGCAGCCCTTAGTAAATACAAAAAAGTAGAGATACTACCTTGTATTCTATCGGATCATAATGGAATGAAATTAGAAATCAACAACAAAAGAAAAAACAGAAACTACTCCAACACCTGGAGACTAAATAATATGCTATTGAATGAAGCATGGATAACAGAAAACATCAGGGAGGAGATAAAAAAATTCTTAGAGGTAAATGAGGATGATGATACAACATATCAAAATCTCTGGGACACTATGAAAGCAGTACTAAGAGGAAAATTCATTGCATTGAGTGCATTCAAGAAAAGAATAAAAAGTCAACAACTCAACGACCTTACCTTATATCTCAAAGCCCTAGAAAAAGAAGAACAGAATGACACCAAAAGTAGTAGAAGACGGGAAATAATTAAAATCAGAGCTGAAATCAATGAAATTGAAACAAAAGAAACAATTCAAAAAATTGACAAAACAAAAAGTTGGTTCTTTGAAAAAGTAAACAAAATAGATAAACCCTTAGCCACACTAACAAAGAGAAGGAGAGAGAAAACTCAAATTACTAAAATTCGCAATGAAAAAGGAAATATCACAACAGACACCACTGAAATACAAAACATAATTAGGCGCTACTTTGAAAACCTATACTCCAATAAAATAGAAAATCTTGAAGACATCAACAAATTCCTAGAGACATATGATCCTCCCAAACTGAAGCAGGAGGACATACAAAATTTAAACAGATCAATTTCAAGCAATGAAATAGAAGAAGCCATCAAAGGCTACCAACCAAGAAAAGCCCAGGACCATACGGATTCTCAACCAAGTTCTACAAGACCTTCAAAGAAGAGCTCATTCCAATACTCCTGAAAGTATTTCATGAAATAGAAAAGGAGGGAACCCTTCCAAATTCATTCTATGAGCAAGTATCACTCTGATACCAAAACCAGACAAAGACACATCTAGAAAAGAAAACTTTAGGCCAATATCTCTGATGAATATAGATGCTAAAATCCTCAACAAAATTCTGGCAAATCACTTACAAAAACATATTAAGAAGATAGTGCACCCCAATCAAGTGGGGTTTATCCCGGGATGCAAGGTTGGTTCGACATCCGGAAATCAATAAATGTAATTCATCACATCAATAGACTTAAGGTTAAGAATCATATGATTATTTCGATAGATGCTGAGAAAGCATTTGACAAAATACAATACCCCTTCATGCTCAAAACACTAGAAAAAATAGGGATGGTAGGAACATACCTGAACATTGTAAAGGCTATTTATGCTAAGCCCACTGCCAACATCATTCTTAGTGGAGAAAAACTGAAAGCATTCCCTTTAAAAACTGGAACAAGACAGGGATGCCCACTGTCACCACTTCTATTCAACATTGTGCTGGAAATGCTAGCCAGAGCAATTAGACAGAGTACAGAAATTAAAGGTATACGAATAGGAAAAGAAGAACTCAAGCTGTCACTATTTGTGAATGACATGATCCTATATTTAGAGGATCCAAAAACCTCCACCAGGAAACTTTTAGACCTAATTAATGAATTTAGCAAAATAGCAGGATATAAAATAAACACACATAAATCAAATGCATTTATCTACATAAGCGATGAATCATCTGAAAGTGAATTGAGGAAAACAAC